>JAJIBD010024096.1:0-31489 GCA_021461705.1 Cryptotis parvus
AATTTTATTATTTTTTAAAATTTTTTTATTATACCACAGTGAAACATACAGTTACAAAGGTGTTCATAATTGGTTCTTGGTAATACAGTATTCCAGCACCCATCCCTCCACCAGTGCCCCATCCCCACCACCAGTGTACCCACACCCCTCCCACCCACCCCTAGGCTGCCTCAATAGCAGGTACCCCCTTTTCCTCTTTTCTCTCTGTCTCTCTGCCTCTCTAACTCTGCATCTCTCTCCCCCCTTCTTTTTACAATTGCAGCTAGCCCTGCAGACATTTAGGGTTTATCACTTAAGTCTCTTTGTGTATATTCAATGGTGAGTTCTAGTCTGACAATACCATTTCCCATACTCAGTAAAACACTGGTATATATTTATATCCCATTAATGAATGCAGTCATTCTATATCTGTCTTTTTCCTTCTGACTAATTTCACTCAGCATGATAGTCTCCATGTCCATCCATTTTTAGGTAAATTTCACAATTTCATCTTTTCTGACAGCTGCATAGTATTCCATAGTGTACATGTACCACAGTTTTTTTTTTGCCAGTCCTCTGTTCTCGGGCATTTAGGTTGTTTCCAGATTCTAGCTATAGTGATTAGTGCAGAGATGAATAAAGAAGTACAGATAATGTTTCTGCTATGTGTTTTTCAGTCTCTAGTGTATATTCCCAGGAGTGCTATTGCTGGATCAAATAGGAGCTCAATATCTAGTTTTCGGAGGAATGCCCATATTGTTTCTCTAAAAGGGCTGGACCAATTGGCACTCCCACCAGTGGATAAGAGTAGCTTTTTCCCTACATCCACGCCAGCACTGGTTGTTCTTGCTGTTTTGGATGTGTGTCAGTCTCTGTGGTGTGAGATGGTACCTCATTGTTGTTTTGATTTGCATCTCCCTGATGATTAAAGATGAAGAGCACTTTTGTCATATGCCTTTTGGCCATTCAAATTTCTTCTTTTTGGAAGCTTCTGTTCATTTCTTCTTCCCATTTTTTGATAGGGTTGGCTGGTTTTTTCTTGTGAAGTGCTACCAGTGCTTGATATATCCTGGATATTAACCCCTTGTCAGATGGGTATTGGGTGAACATCCTTTCCCACTCTGTGGATTGTCTTTGTATCTTGGTCACCATTTCTTTTGAGGTGCAGAAGCTTTTCAATTTTATGTAATCCCATTTGTTTATCTTTGCTTCCATTTGCTTGGTCAGTGGTGTGTCATCTTTAAAGATACTTTTAGTTTCGATGTCGTAGAGCGTTTCTCCTATGTTTTCTTCGATGTACCTTATAGATTCATGTCTGATGTTGAGATCTAGAATCCATTTTGATCTGACTTTTGTGCATGGTGTTAGAAGGAGGTCTCAGTTCATTTTTCTACATGTAGCTGCCCAGTTTTTCCAGCACCATTTGTTGAAGAGGCTTCTTTGTTCCACTTAACATTTTTTGCATCCTTATCGAAGATTAAGTGGTTGTATATTTGAGAGTATGTTTCAGGATATTCAGTTCTATTCCATAGGTCTACAGGTCTGTCTCTATACCAATACCACACTGTTTTAATTACAACTGCTCTGTAGTAGAGCTTGAGGTTGGGGAAAGTGATACCTTCCATCTTCTTTTTCCCAAGGATTGCTTTAGCTATTCATGGGGTTTATTATTCCATACAAATTTCAGGAGTGTTTGTTCAATTTCTTTGAAGAACCTCATGGGTATCTTTATAGGGACCGCATTGAATCTGTATAAAGCTCTAGGGAATATTACCATTTTGATAATGTTAATCCTTCCAATCCATGAGCAGGGAGTGTGTCTCCATTTCCTCAGGTTCTCTTTTATTTCCTGAAGTAACTGTTTGTAGTTTTCTTTGTAGAGATCCTTTACATTCTTTGTCAAACTGACTCCTAGGTATTTGATTTTCTGCGGCGCAACTGTGAATGGGATAGTTTCTTTAATGTCCCTTTCTTCTCTTTCGTTGTTTGCATATTGGAAGGATATTGACTATTGGGTATTGATTTTGTACCCTGCCCCTCTACTGTAAGAGTCTAGAAAATAATATTTCTAGGAGCTTTTTTGGTAGAGAGTTTCGGGTTTTCCAGGTATAATATCATGTCATCTGCAAATAGTGACAACTTGGCTTCTTCCCTTCCTATCCGGATGCCCTTAATGTCTTTTTCTTCCCTAATTGCTATGGCAAGTATTTCCAGTACTATATTGAATAGAAGTGGTGAGAGTGAGCAGCCCTGTCTTGTCCCTGATCTTAAGAGGAAGACTTTCAGTTTTCTCCCCATTGAGAATGATGCTCATTCTCAATTTGGAACTCCGGATTCCTTCTCTCACTTGAGTGAGGCATGATATTCCAAGCATGGCTCTTTTGATTGATTCCTCTTTGGGAGACCCCGAATGGCATTCTCATCCTGCTTTTGTAGAGCCCAGGTCTCTGAGGCGTATGTTAATGCAGGGAGAATGGTGGAGTCTAAGAGATGTGCCCAGAGCCGGAGGTTATTTTTCAGCTATTTCTTCGATGCTTTTGAAGGCAGTCCATGCCACTCTTTTACTCCTGCACAGCTCAGGTTTAGGTTGTTCATCATGTTGACTTCTTCGACCAAGGTACACATAGCTGCTGCATTCAAAGATGTTTGTTCCATTGAGAGTGAATGGGGCCTCTGGAACTAGTTCATTTCTCATGAACATAGTTTTGTTGAGATTCAGTTGCAGACTTATCTTTCCACAAACTTGGTCAAAGTCAGCCAGCATTTGTGTTGCTTGGCTGATGTTTGGTGTTATTAGAACGATGTCATCAGCAAAGTGGAGATGGTGTAGTTGCCGGCCATCTATATTCACTCCCATTCCTTCCCTTCTAATTTTTGCATGATGTTCTCGAGGGTGGTGCTGAAGAGTTTTGGTGAAATGGTATCACCCTGCCAACCCCTCTTTTGACATCGATGATCACTTCTTTGTAGAATGGTGGGATCCTGGTGGTGAAACCGTAATACAGCTCACAAAGGATCTTTATGTATTGGGTTTGAACGCCTTGTTAGACTAGGGCTTTGATGACCACTTCAGTCACCACAAATCAAAGGCTTTCTTTAAATCAATAAACATGAGACAGAGCAGCATCTTGAACTCTCTATAAACCTCAATGAGCTTGGTTATAGTGTGGATATGGTCGATTGTGCTGAATCCTTTTTGGAAGCCAGCTTGCTCGCATGATTGTCCTTCATTTAATGTTCTGCCAATTCTGTTCAGTATGACTCGAGTGAACAGTTTGTAGATGATGGACAACAGGCAGATGGGTTATAGTTGCCAATGTCGTGGATGTCTCCCTTCTTGAATAGTAGAACTATCCTGCTGGTTTTCCATTGGGAGGGCATCTTACATTCAGACAGTTAACATGTGAAGCGCCGAGCTAGTGTATTAATGAGTACTGATGGCAGATTCTTCCGGTGTTCGGGTCTAACCTTGTCTGGGACTGGTTCTGTTCCTTTCTTTGCCAACGGAATGGCATGTCGGATTTCAGAAGGGAGAACGTTGGGAATGACACATCCACCCTGCGGAATTTGGTATGTGGGCAGGTGGACGTGGCTATGAAAGAGATCTGAGTAGAAATCATGGATAATCTCCATTTTCTTTCTGCAAGATGTGATAGATCCATCAGGACATCAGAGGGCAGTCATTTTTGTCTTATAGTTTGTGAAGGGCAGGCAGGCATTGTGAATGCTTTTCCCGGCTTCCGCTGTATCCTCCTGTACTTCTGCTCTTCTCTTTGAGGTCTTCCTTTATCGCTTCTCTGCACTACTTTGCAAGCTTGAACGTTAGCATCTGGTTGCCTGAGGCTCACGCCTTACCATGTTGGCTAATGAGCTCGAGAGTTTTTGAAGACAGGAGTCCTTTTGTATCCTTCTCTCTCTCACCATTCTTTGCGCAATCATGGAGGTGCTGAACCAGTTGGTTGTATTCTTCATCGATGTTGTAAATGATGGTATCTTCCCATGCTGCCGCCCAAAGAGTTCCCAGTTGGTGGTCATCAAGGGAGTTCTCTTCTTAATCTTTGCACCCTTTTCTCCCCATTGTGTGAAGTAGAATTTTTCACGAAGGAGGCGGTGGTCTGATCCTGTTTGGAATTTTGGGACAACAGTGACATCAGTCAGGCAAAACTGTCTATTGAAGATGATGTGGTCAATTTCATTGTGAAACTGTCTACCAGGAGATTCCCATGTCCAATGTTTCGATTCAGTGTTCTGGAGCTGTGAGTTCCCATGAATGGTCTTGGTAGATATTGTCGGGGATGCCGCTGGGGTCCCCGACAGTGTCAGGAGGTAGAAGTTCTCTTCTACCTCCGAGGATGCTGGGGAAACAGATGAAAACTCACGAGTCTGGTGCAGTTCCAAAGAGGCTTTTAATAGTACAAAAGCTCTTCCACAGCAATCCAATATAATGAACAAACTGTAGCTCTGGTCAGAACTTAGATCATACAAAAGAGCCCAAGTCTCCCACCAAAGAGAGAGGATCTCTCACCCGAGAGGAGTTCTGCCCAAAAGAAGGAGCAAAAAGCCAAAGAGCAAAAAACCCAGGAGCCAAAAGCCGTTCCCCTTATACTATCACTATCACTATCACTATCACTATCACTATCACTATCACTATCACTATCACTACCCTCCCATTGATCATCTATTTGCTAAAGCATGCACCAGTGACATCTCCATGTGTCCTGTCTCATGCTAGTAGAGCCCAAGGGGCATCTGCTCACTCCAGGAACATAAAGAGCCTCAAACCATTATATTAGACCATGGGAATGGACTAATTTAATTGTTACTGGTATCTGGCATATCAAATAAAACAGGGCAGCTTGCCAGGCTTGCCATGCAGGTGGCATACCCTTGCAGAACCTCTAAATATAGCATTTATAGATGAACCGTGAGGCCGCTTGCGCCATGCGACAAGGGCTGTGATAGGCTGTTGCTGGGTGGAGTTCTGATGAGAGGGAAGTCCGGATGTGGAAAATGGCGGCCCGATGGAGTGGGGGGCATCTGGCTTGTTGTGCAGCTCTGCTGGGGTGGCGGGCCAGGGCTAGAACCCGCCATCCCTCCCGGGAACCTCGTGAGCGGCTGGGCACAAGGAGAGCAAGTAGAAGCTCTGCCCCATGTCTGTAAGTCTCTGGATCAGCATACCTGGGCTGGATTACTTTGGCGTGTATAAGGAGATTTTTTTTCAATCCCCTTGTACACACCAAAGTAATCCAACAGGGAGGGTCATGTCAACAAAGAACTCTAAACAGAGTGTAGAAGGGCGGTACCACACCCTACTGCAGCTAAAAACAAAAGATTATGCCAAGGACTAATCCCGAGATTATCTCTTATGTAAAACACTGGAGAGAGAGAGGGCTGATATAAAGTAATACATATTAATTTCATGAGCTTCATGTAATCTAGATGGTACCCACAATGTCCTTCTTATTATTATCTGCACCAGGGTGATTCTGAGTATCTTGTTCTCGTGTACTGAAAGGGTCACACTCGCCTGCTTAGAGCAAACTAGTATGATCATTCTTATAGTCTTCCTATAGTCTCAACGTAGCCAGGATGGTAGTCTTCTGGTAAATTCTAACTGTCCCACGCTGGGTACAGTGGGTACAAAGAGGAGCTGTGCCCAATCTAGAAAACACAGAAGTCTTAGTAGATGTATAAGTCAGAAGTTATTCAATCAAGGTGACTTCTGTAACTGCCACACCCTCTAGCAGTGTTTTCATAGAAGAGAGGTCTCATTAGAATGAACCTTGGCTTAAGTAGTTTAAGCTGTGAGTGGGCAAAACAACAAAGCTCCCAGATTAGCTAGATCTGTCATCCAACAGACATGATGAATTCAGTCTCTCACCCTGTTCTTTCCATTCTAGGCCATGAGTTCTAGAATATGGAGTTCTTCAGCTGATCTTCTCCGTCTTATCTTGGCATTAAAATCACCGACTATAATCTTGTAGAAGGTGTGATCTTTCTTATAGATCTCCTCCAGTTCTCAATTTCTCAGTTTCTTCTTCCTTGTATGTGAATGTTGGTGCATAGACAACGAAGATAGAAACTTCTGGCAGTGGACCACATCTCTTCAAGTGTAATTGTCCTATCCGGTTTGTGAGTCATTCAAATGAATCAATGTTCGCTAGTCCGAAAGTAGGGAGTGATTTCAAGGTCAACCTAAAGTCAACCTGCAGTTCTTATATGTACTAATTTAAATTCATCCCTAAATTATACTCTTACTATTTTTATAATAGCTTTATTCAGATATCAAGTAGTTCCAATAATAGTTTTAAGATATAATTCACATGACATTATTGTTGACATATGGGGAGGTTGTAAAATGACCACCCCTACCCCACCTAAAGTATCCCACATTGTAATCCCTGAAATCTATAAGAATTTATTTATATGGGGTCCATAGCATTAGTTAAGTGGCAGGAGGCTTGCCTTGGGTATGTATCACTGTATCACTGTCTTCCCATTGTTCATTGATTTGCTTGAGTGGGCACTAGTAACATCTCCATTAGTCCTGTCACAAGCAAGTGCAACCCAAGGGCATCTCCTTGTTACAGGGACAGGAGGACCCGAAACCATTCTTCAGGTTATGGAACTGAGGTCCATAATAGTTACTAGTCTTTGGCATAAAAGTAAATAAAACACGGTAGCTTGCCAGGCTTTACCGTGTAGGTGGTATAGTCTCAGTAGAAGACTCTCAACCCAAGCATTTACTGATGAAACTTAAAGGGGGAAGATCATGTTTTATCTTGGATGGAGCTCTGAGGAACTATGGAGTCTGGATGTTGAGAATGACGAATTGCATGATGTGTGGTTTGCTCTGGCTTCTAGCCAGGCTTACTGCTATCAGTTAAAACATGTCTGTAACTGTTTACTATGTATAAATGTGAAAGAAATTGGGAAGAACCTTATGCAAAACTCAGTATCCTATAAAAGTATTGCGTGGCCGCGTGCCAAGGGACATGTGGGTCTGGCATGGGTGAGTCTCTCTCTTCCGGGGCAACTGGCATGGAGGTGGAGGAAAGGGCAGGGCCCAAAACTCCACTCTGAGTTCTGTCAGCATAGTCTCTCCCCGCTCATGAGAGCAAACCCTTGGAGCAATGTTGGACTCCGGCCCGGGGATGGCCGAGCCCCTTACTGGGAGGTCAGCTCCATGGGTTGCTACCACATGGGGCTGGCCGAGCAGCACAGCTGTGGGTCTGAAGTGAATGGGTCTGGATTCAGGCCTTGGGTATGGATCACCTGAATTTGATCCCAGCACCATACAGTCTCCCAAATCCTGCCAGGAGTGATTCTCAGAGTGCAGAGCCAGGAAGAAGCTCTGAATATCCCTGGGTATGGCCCCAGAGCCAAATAAGAAAAAGAATTAAGGATCTTGAGACAGCAGCAAGATTTGCTAGAGGCAGCCCTGACACAGTCACATCCATTTTTAGAGCAGGGTGACTGAAGGCAATGTGAAGACTAAGCTGTGAAGAGCAGTGTAGTGGGAGATTCTGGCTGAGTGGAGTGATGTGGGATGTGTCACTGGGCTGAGTGGTTCAATATGGGATGTGTCACAGGCTGAGTGGAGCAATGTGGGATGCGTCACTGGGCTGTGGAGCAATGTGGGACGCATCACTGGGCTGTGGAGCAATGTGAGATGTGTCACTGGGCTGAGCTGAGTGCTCTGGGATGAGTAACAGGATTGTGGAGTGATGTGGGATGTGTCACTTTCATGTTTTGAAGACTATTGTCATCTCAGGGATCTAACCCAGGGAGACCACATGCAAGGCAAACTCCCAACCCTCTCTAGTATCTCTCAGCCTCTTGTGCAAGACATTTTAATGATGATTTTTTTTCATGTTTGTTCAAAATAGTTGTAGTCACCATGTCCAAAACAGTCTTAAATTTTTTTTTTTGGAAATCAAAAAAACAATCCAAAAGATTAATGAAACCAAGAGCTGGTTCTTTGAAAAAATAAACACGATTGACAAACCATTGGCAAGACTTGTAAATCAGGGAAAGAGAGAACCCAAATAAACAGAATCAGAAATAAAAATGGTGACATCACAACAGAAACCACAGAAATCCAAAAGATCATCAGAGATTACTTTGAGAGCATGTATGCCGTGAAACACGAGAATCTAGAAGAAATGGATCAACTCCTGAAGTCCTATAACCTCCCACGGCTGAAACAAGAAGACCTGCAATACCTGAATAAGCTTATTGCCATCGAGGAATTGAAACAGTAATTAAAAGTATGCCCAAACACAAAAGCTCAGGTCCAGACGGATTCACTATTGAACTCTACCAAACCGTTAAAGAGGACCTACTGCCAGTCCTTTTCAAGCTTTTCCAGGAAATAGAGAAACAGTAACACTCCCAAACAGCTTCTACGAGGCACATATCACCCTGATACCCAAAGCAGGGAGAGACAACACAAAGAAAGAAAACTACAGACCAATATCCCTGAAGAACACGGATGCTAAGATCTTCAACAAAGTACTAGCTAACAGAATCCAAAGACTCATCAAGAAGATTATACATCATGACCAAGTAGGATTCATCCCGGGAATGCAAGGATGGTTCAACATTCGCAAGTCAATCAACATAATCCATCATATCAATAAGAGAAAAAATAAAAACCATATGATCCTATCAAAAGATGCAGAGAAAGCATTTGACAAGATCCAGCACCCGTTCATGATTAAAACCATCCAGAAAATGGGAATTGAAGGGACTTTCCTCAAGATAGTTACAGCCATCTACCAAAAGCCCACAGTGAGCATCATTCTCAGTGGGGAAAAAATTGAAAACCTTCCCCCTGAGGTCAGGGACAAGACAAGGTTGCCCACTCTCACCTCTTTTATTCAATATAGTACTGGAAGTACTTGCCATAGCAATCAGAGAAGAAAAGGACATCAAGGGCATCCAGATAGGCAAGGAAGAAGTCAAGCTATCATTATTTGCAGATGACATGATATTATACCTAGAGAACCCTAAACTACCAAAAAACTCCTAGAAACAATAGACACATAGAGTGACACTATACAAAATCAACACCCAAAAGTCGGTGTTTCCTATATATAAATAATGAAAGAGAAGAAAGGGATATTAAGGAAATGATTCCATTCACAATTGTGCCACATAAAATCAAATACCTAGGAATCAACTTAACCAAGTATGTAAAGGACCTGTACAAAGAAAACTACAAGACACTGCTCCAAGAGATAAAAGAGGACACAAGGAAATGGAAACATATTCCCTGCTCATGGATGGGGTGAATCAACATTGTCAAAATGGTAATACTGCCTAGAGCTCTGTACAGATTCGATGCAGTCCCTATAAGGATGCCCATGACATTCTTCAGAGAAAATTGACAGAACACTCCTGAAATTTGTATGGAACGATAAACCCCCCAAGGATAGCTAAAGCAATCCTTGGGAAAAAAAATGGGAGGCATCACCTTCCCCAACTTCAAACTGTACTACAAGGCACTAGTAATTAAAACAGCATGGTATTGGAATAAAAACAGACCTGTGGACCTATGGAATAGAATTGAGTATCTTGACACCCAACATCAAACACATGATCATTTAATCTTTGATAAAGGTGCAAAGAGTTCAAAATGGAGTAAGGAAACCTCTTCAACAAGTGTGTTGTTGGGAAAACTGGGCAGCGACATGTAAAAATATGAATTTGGACCTGTGTCTAACACCATGCACACAAATCAGATCAAAATGGATTAAGGATCTCAATATCAGACTTGAATTCATAAAGTACAACAAAGCAACTAGAAGAAAAGATAAACATATGGGACTACATGAAACTAAAAAGCTTCTGCACCTCAAAAGAAACAGTGACTAAGATACAAAGGCAGTACACAGAATGGGAAAGAATATTCACCAAATACCCATCTGATAAGGGGTTAATATCCAGGATATATCAGGCACTGGTAGAACTTTTACAAGAAGAAAATAAACAACCCCATCAACAAATTGGGAGAAGAAATGCACAGAAACTTCAACAAGGAAGAAATTCGAATGGCCAAAAAACATATGAAAAAATGCTCATCATCACTAATCATCAGAGAGATGCAAATCAAAACAACAATGAGATATCATTTTACACCATAGAGACTGGCATATATTCAAAAGTGCTGGCGTGAATGTGGGGAAAAGGGGATACTCATCCATTTTTGGTGGGAATGCTGGCTGGTACAGCCTTTCTGGAAAACAATATGGATATTCCTCCAAAGACTAGAAATTGAACTCCCATTTGACCCATTCATACCTGGGAATCTACTCTGGGAAGCCAAAAATACGCAGCGGAAACACCATCCCTACTTTTATGTTCATAGCACCATTATTCACAATAGCCAGAATCTGGAAACAACCAGAGTGCCCTAGAATCGATGACTGGATAAAGAAGCTTGGTACATCTACACATTGGAATACTATGCAGCTGTTAGGAAAAATGAAGTTATAAAATTTGTCTATAAATGGATGGACATGGAGAAGATTATGTTGAGTGAATTTAGCCAGAAGGAGAGAGACAGATACAGAATGACTGCATTTATTTTCATGGTATAGATATATATGTGCATATTGTGATGCCAATATCCAAGGTCAAGTGAAACATGACCTTGTATCAGGAGGTCTTGTCAAGGGTGGAAATTGTCTCAAACGTGTGGGAGTCAGAGGCTGGATAGGACAGAGAATGGAACAGTGTGCTGACAATTGTCGACAGTACTAGTGCCAACCTAGAATTTAGTATTAAATACAGACAAAAGGATGCACATGGCAACCCTTTAATGTATGTTCTGTAGTCCATAGTCTGGAGGGGAAGGAAGGGAGAGAGAGAGAAAGGGAAAGAAATGGGGAACCTGCCATGGAGGCGGGCTGGGGGTGGGGAGGGAACCGGGTAGTTGGTGGTGGGAGATGGGCACTGGTGGCGGGATGGGTGCTGGAAAACTGTATGACCAAAATCCAGGTATGAACTTTTAAATTGTGTATCTTTGTGATTGAGTATCTCACGGTGGTATATTAAAATACTTAAATTTTTTTTTTTCCTCTTTGGGTCACACCCGACAATGCTCAGGTGTTACTTCAGACTCTCCACACAGGAGTTGCTCCTGGAGGTGCTTGGGGGCCCATGTTGGATGCTGGGGATCCAACCCAGGTCAGCTGCATGCAAGGCAAATGTCCTCCCTGCTGTACTATCACTCTGTCCCTTCCCAACTGTCTTGTAAAAGTATTTCAAAATAATGACAAACTTTGTAAGTTCTTGTACACCTCTGTGAAAATGTGGTAGCCACAATTGAGTAAAAGTATAGGATAGAAGTGAAGGTAAAATTGGGATCAGCAGAGTGCCAAGATGGCCAATTAAAAGGATATCTGTGCAGGGTTCCTCTACACCAAGAATGGATTGAATGCAGAGATGTGCTGGAGTTACAGTAGAGAAAATCATAGCATCTGGAAGCAGTGGAGAGCTGGGGTGGAGAGCAGAGGGGCATGAGTGACTGGAGGGAGTGTAGCTTGACATGGCCATTGGGACAGACTCAGTTCTTGGCTTAAGGACACTGAGAAATGAGGGAAGGTTGAATCCTCAGATACCGAGCTTTACTCTTAAACCTGGAGAGAAGGAAATCAAGTAATGCTCTCTCAGAGCAAACTTTATCCTTGATGCATCTGGTAAGATGACTGTGGTGGTGGTGGTTGTGGTGTCACAATTCTAGGGTGTGTCCTAGGCCTTGAGAGCAAACTGTGGTCTGTAAGTTCAACTCAACCCAGCACAATGTGTCTGTTAGCTAGCAGCTCAGGGTCCTTAAAACACTTCCAGACAGTAAGGGTCCTAGACCTAGACTTTTGGAATACCATAGCACAGATGGGAATCTACCCACTCCATCAAAGTCGATTAAATCTGACTCACAGCTATTGTGGTTATACGCAAACCCCAATTTTTTTGGTTATCATCATCTGAGTCTTTCAAACTCTATTGGAAAATTTACCTCTGTCAGAAATATAGTATAGCAGGCAACCCAACAGACTTTCAGAAACTATTCAATACCTAGCATAGGATGTTGGTGAGCAGCTTCTCTCTTCCTCTTTGACATCCTTCAAAACTTGGATATGTTGTACACATGAATTATTTCACTGGGCCCAAAGGCTACTCATGCATAATGCTGCAGGCTTAACCAACAATTACAGTGTCATCACATGTTGCAGGACTCCTCTAATAGCCTCTGCATCTGCTCTGGATTGCCTCCTGCAAATCACTTCGTAGATAAGGGGGTATTCTAAATGTGGCAGTTTATCTGACCATGTATTCTGTACTAGCTGGTATAAATATTCTCTCATGCTACCACAATCATTGTGGGACTAGCTAGATCTTACCAGCATATTTGCCTGGCCACGTTGGATCTCTAAGTAATTAGACCAGAGAGAAATGCTGTTTGCCTCCAAGCAAGCAAGCATGACTCCCTGATAACTCAAAGGCAACTAAATACAAAACTACCGTGAAGTAGAAGAGACTTGTGAAGGCTTGGAGAAATACTTAACTGGCATTAGTATTAGTCTTTGGTACGGAGACATGCCATCTCAGAAACCCCCTTCTTTACCCTATAAAGGCTTTTCCAGGTAGATCTTGGCTCAAGACATTAGCATATAAAAAGACATTAGGTGAGGTGCTGGGGGAATTTACCTGAGGGCATTTGACCCTCCCTGCCAGGGTAAGTTACATTTAGCTTACTGCTCCTCCCAGCTCTGCTAGGAGACTTTGAATTAGCTCTGGGTCCTTGTAAACAGCCAGATGGTCTCCTGAAGTTGCTACATTTCTATAGAGCTATTTTCCTGTTTTCATCTTTAGATAGCCCAGCCCAGAATGGGCTGGGCTGGGAGATCTGGGCGGATTCCTAGCTATAAAATAAGCTGCAAGAAGAAAGAAGCTCTTTCCCCCCCCCCCCCTTTTGCCATTTCGGCTTCCCTTGGTGTTTTGCTTCTCCGTCCTCTCCATTCTCTGTTGGGCCTCAACACGTGGTGGCAGCCATCTTGGCCTACGCCTGGCTGGGGTCTAGCTGGGAACCCAGAGTCCGGAGATTTTCCCTGCTCTTGGATTGTATATTGGAACCTATGATAGTAAAGTCCTTTTAAAACTGCATCGGATTCCTGAGTCTTCATCCATTCCCTGCCAGCTTTGGAGGTAGAAGAGAACTCGCTTCCTGGCACTGTTGGGGACCCCGGCAGGGTCCCCAACAATCACAGTTTCTGTTATTATTCAGAATTTTGGCTCCACAACTTGAGTCAGGCATTGGGAAATGTAAACTCCCATTTTACATTGGGAGGCTGTGAAAATCAGCTCATTAAATAGCAGTTAAGTATACATGTCATTGCTTTCCCAGTTAAAGCTCAGGCAGGTTAGATTTTGACCTTAGTACTGTGGTGGCTACTGGGCAGTTGTGACCAGAAATCCCAAGAATGCCAGCTGTCTTCCAGAGTACCGAAACTCAGTCACAGGTAGCAGTTTGATTATTTCCATCTTTTCATCTTGGCCTACATGTGGCTGGGGCCCAGCCAGGAACTCTAAGTTCGGGGTTTTCCTATTGCTAATTTGTATGCCAGAACCTTTGTAAGTAAAACATTTTGGAACTTTGCTGGTTTCTTGTGTCTTTTTTCCATCCACTGGCCACTAATCCCCTGGGGCAAAAGGGGATCCTTGACCCTGCTCCCCTGCTCCTGGATTTTGTGCAGGGGCGCACTAGTTTTCCCCTCACCCAGCATTCCATATGGTCTCCCGAGCTCATCCAGGAGTAATTCCTGAGCAAAGAGCCAGGAGTAACCCCTGAGCATCTCCAGGTGTGACCCAAAAAGCAAAAAAAAAAAAAAAAAGTTTCTCAATCTGAGAAAAGGCATTTTACTTTGATACAGGTTGTCATGATAATTCCAAAAAAGTGAGCCTAAACAGAAGAACAAAAGTTATTAATCAAAATTGTAAAACCAAAAGAGAAATAGACTATAAACCAGCGAGAGAAGAGAAAGCTTGCATATAAAGGAATCCCCATACACCTCAGACTGTATTTTTTCAAAATAAACTCCACAAGTCAAGAGAAATAGGTATGATATATACAAAGTCTTTAATGAAATAAATCTCCAACCAAGAATTCTTTGTCCTTCCAGGTTATCATTCAGGTGTGAAAATGTGATAGAAACATTTTCAGACAACTAAAAACATTCACTTTTCATCATTAGGACAGCAATCAGAATAATGATCAATGACCTAAAAATGATGATTGAGCAAAGAATCAACTAACTCGAAGAAATCTTGATGGAAAAAAATGAATGAAATTGTGCAGAGTGGTAATGAAATGTAAGAATGCAATAGTCAGCCTTAAAAGCAATGCTGATCAAGTAGAAGAGTGAATTGACACATTAGAAGAAACAATTATACCAAGATAAAAGAGAATAGAGAAAAGAAATGAGAAAAATGAAAATAATAAATAGGGTATTATTGACAATGCCAAGAAGAACAGTTTGGGAATCCTCAGAATTTTCGAAGGAGAAGGAAGGGGGGAAAGGAGAAGACAAGATAATTGGGGGATGGGAAAGAATTTCTCTAACCTGAAGAGTGAAGTAGGAACAAAGATACAAGATGCCCAAGAATACAACCAGAGTGAAACCAGACAAAATTACAACAAGACATTTTGCAATAAATATGTCAAGAATCAATGACAGATTCAGGCTCCTTACAACTGCAAGATAGAAGCAAAAGTTCACATACAAGGTGAAAAGCATATGATTCACAGCAGAATTCTCTAGTGAAACTCACAAACAAGAAGAGTATGGAACAAGATGTATTGAATGAAAACAATCCTCTATCCAGCAAGATTGTCACTCAGAGTGGAAGAAGAGATAAAAAGATTCTCAAACAGCATAGTTGGTCTATAACCCAGCCTGGCAAGGGCATGGAGTCCAAGCAACCAAACTATATATTGCCACATAAAGACATGGCAATGATCCCTTCAATCAATATTTTTCTAAACATCATGTATTTAACTTCTACATAAAATGACACAGAGCTGCAGGATGTCTTGGAAAACAAAATGCAACCTTCTGTTGCTTACGGGAAACAGACTTAAACTCTCATGACGGACACAGGTTTAGAGTAAATGAATGGAATACAATTATATAGGCCAATGGCAGCTGGAAAAAAATCAGGTATAGCCATACTAATTTCAGATCAAACAGCATTCAAACTAAATAAGCTAATAAAAGATAGAGATGGACATTACATGGCTATGGAATCAATAGATTAAGAGGATTTGACTCTCATCAGCATATGTACACCAAATAAAGAGGCAATGAACTTTACAAAGCAACTTCTGGGGGGCCAGAGAAGTAGTGCAGTGTATAGGGCATGTGCCTTGCATGCATCTGACTTGGCTTAGATCCCAACACCCCATATAGTCCCCTGAGTCCTGACAGAAGTGATCCCTGTACCCAGAACCAGAAGCAAGCTCTGAGTCTTGCAGCATATATCCCCCCAAAAAAAACAACTTCTAATAGATCTGAAGAAACACATTGATGGCAGCAAAATAGTGGTGAGAATTTCAATATTCCACTCTCAACAATGGGCAGATCACCAGGCAAAACATTAACAAAGAAGCAAAAGCCTTAAATAAGGAATTGGAAGAACTTGGTCTAAAAGATTCAGGAAGGGCATGGCTTCCCCAGCAGGTACTGTGACAGCAGTAACAGTAGCAGCAGTAGGAACCCAGACGAGGATTCCTAGGAGATGACAGTAGAAGCAGCAGTAGGGACCCAGGGTGATCTTTCCTAGGATGTGATGGTGCCTGGGTTTCAAACACATGGAACTCTACTAAGGCCCCACTCCAAGGTCAGAATGGTGAATGGCATGGCTTCTGAAAGGGGGCAGCTGCTAACTTGGATGCCAGTTATACTTCCCATATATAGACCATAAGATCCTTTTCCAAAGGCACTATACATAGTTACAAAGCAACACCAAAAAGGAAGGAAATAAAGAGGAAAGAAGAGATAATCACCCCCCAGACCGTCATAGGCACTATGGGAAAACAGCACAGAACCCCATAGTGAGGAACAGAGGAAGATAGGAGCCTTGAAGTCAAAACAAGTAATACCCACATACAATATCTTTTGTAGAGATGAAATGGTGAGGATGTTTAATAAGGTCAAAGAAACAGTGGAATAGACATAAATAAAGAACAGAAAGATATGGAAAAAAAGTGGAACAGACAGCCAATAAAATAAAGGAGGAAATGAAAGTAGAAATAAGAAAACTACAAACAGAATTGCCACTAATAAAAAATTCGGTAGGTGAGATAAAAAATTCAATGGGTACCTTCAACAGTACAATGACAACAGCCAAATACAGAATCAGTGATCTTGAAGACTAACTGCAGAAAGCATTCAGGCAACAACAGAAGATGAAAAAGGACCTCAAAATAGCTCATGGGTGGGCAAGACAACACGGATGAAGTTAAGAACAAGATAAGAATGATAGGAGTCCAGAGGGACAGGGAGGCAACCTCAATGAGATAGTAACAGTTAAAGACATCATTGCTGAAAAGTTCCCAGAGCTGGAAAATACAGGCATCCAGATTCAAGAAGCCCTACCAGCTTTGAAGTCAACCAACTTTGTACTTTTTGGATTCAAATAAACCAAATAAAAGACTCCAAGCCATATCTTAATCAGAATATAGGATATCATAGATAGAGATACAATACTGAAAGCAGCAAGATCAAAGAAGAAAATTTCATAAAAAGGAATATTCTCTATACATGATAACCCCTAAATGTATCAATGGCAAGCCACAATATGTAAGATAAGGGGGAGAGAGAGGAGTGAGTAGAGAGAGAGAAGAGGCAAAGTACTTATCATAGAGGCAGGCTGGGGGGAGAGAAGAGGGAATCTGGGGACATTGCTGGTGGGAAATGTGCACTGGTGGAGGGTTGGATGCTCGAACACTGTATGACTAAAACCTAATCATGAACAACTTTATAATTGTATATCTCACGGTAGTATAACAAAATTAAAAAATATTTAGTGAAGAGATATTATTTGAATTTTTTAATCAGAAGAAAAATACTGTTATTATTTGATATAACAATAAATAAAGATACAAACCCTTGTGGGCTAAACAAACAAAAAAAAAGGAAATATCCCTTAGATTTACAGAATACCTATCATATGAAATTCTCCAAGGTCCGAGATCAATGGTGGGATATAGTTAAAAACCTTAATGAAATGAAGTTTTCACCAAGAATACTCTACTGGATAGATTTTCAATAATATTTGAAGGAAGAATACACAACTAATGGATAAACAATAGCTCAGGAACTTCATAGACTCAAAACTGACCTTAAAAGAAGGACTGAAAAGGCTACTGTAAAGCAAAAAAACCCACAAACATGACAAATCTCTACAGAAAGATGGCACAAAACCCCAGGGCAAAATCTCTCTCAATGTCAAGGAACTAAATGTACTAACTAAGAGAAAACAGTGGCATGAAAATACTAGCCTAGACTGAGCATTCAATGTAGACAAAGGGATATACATAATAACCTCTCAATCTATGTAGTGCAAGCCATAATGTGTAAGAGAAGGAAGAGAGAGAGAGAGAGACAGACAGAGACAGAGAGAGGACAGAGAAGAGGCAAAGTACCTGCCATAGAGGCAGGTTGGGAGAGGAGGAAGAGAATGGGGGATATTGGTGGTGGGAAATCGACACTGGTAGAGGACTGGTGCTGTAACACTTATGAGTGAAACCCAAACATGAACACCTATGTAATTGTGTATCTCAAGGTGGTATAAAATATTAAAAGATTAAGAGTGGCAAAATGGATCTGAAAACTGAATCCAACATTCTGCTCCCTATAAAACAGCACAGCATTGGAATGAAGACAGATCTACAAACATCCTGATACAGAACCATCAAATATATGATCATTTAATTTTTGCTAAAGGAGTGAAAAATATGATGTGGAGCAAGGGAAGCCTCTTCAACAAGTGATTCTGGGGAAACTGGGAAGCTACATGAAAAATAGTGTACTCAGACCTCTTTCTAACGCCATGCACAGTCAGATAAAAATGGATTAAAGATGTTAATGGGTTCCTACTATATGAAGGTTACTACTACCAACGTTATACTGTATATATTGGTAAAACTTTTTTATTTTACTTCATTATTTATTTCTAAAATTTTATTATAACATCATGATATATTGAGAGTGAATGGGAGAGGCCACATTCACTCTCAATTGGAACAAACATCTCTGAATGCAGCAGTTATGTACCTAGGTCGAGAAGTCAACATGATGAAAGACCTAAAACCTGAGCTGAGCAGGAGGAAGAGAGCAGCATGGAATGTCTTCAAAAAGCATCGAAGAAATAGCTAAAAAGACAAAGAACTTTGTCACATCTTTGGGCACATGTCTTAGACTCCACCATTCTCCTGCATAACAACGCCCAGGCCTGGGCCCTACGAAAGCAGGATGAGAATGCTGTTTGGGTCTCACAAAGAGGAACCAAAAGAGCTATGCTTGGAATATCACACCTCACTCAAGTGAAAGAAGGAATCTGGAGCTCCGACCTCTGTCGCTGTTCCAGAGTCAGGGACGCTGTCTCGTTTGCCAAGGCATTGAAAATCAGATGGGCTGGACATGTAATGCGATTTGGAGATGACCGCTGGACTAGAGCCGTTATCAACTGGATCCCACGGGATGTTAAAAGATCACGTGGCCGCCCACCTACAAGATGGTCAGACTTCTTTGTCAAGACCCTGAATGAATGTTTTGAGGCTCTTTGTATTCCTGAAGCAACCAGATGCCATTGGGCTACACTGGCACATGATAGGGTCAAATGGAAATATTACTGGTGCCCGCTTGTGCAAATCGATGAATAATGGAATATCAAGTGATCAAGTAATCATGAGATATACAACTATGAAGTTGTTAATCATTGAGTTTCAGTCATACAGTGTTCCAGCACCCAGTACTTCACCAGTGTGCCCTTCCCAACACCAATGTCCCCAGATTCTTTCCCCTTCCTTCAGCCCACTTCTATAGAAGGCATTCTTCTTCCTCTTCCTCTTCCTTCTCCTCCTCCTCCTCCTCCTCCTCCCCATCTTCCTTCTCCTCCTCCCCTTCTACACCTCCTCCTCTTCCCCTTCTTCCTCTTTCTTTCTTTCTTTCTTTCTTTCTTTCTTTCTTTCTTTCTTTTCTTTTTTTCTTTCTTTCTTTCTTTCTTTCTTTCTTTCTTTCTTTCTTTCTTTCTTTCTTTCTTTCTTTCTTTCTTTCTTTCTTTCTTTCTTCCTTCTTTCCTTCCTTCTTTCTTTCTTTCTTTCTTTCCTTCCTTCCTTTTCCTTCCTTCCTTCCTTCCTTCCTTCCTTCCTTCCTTCCTTCCTTCCTTCCTTCCTTCCTTCTTCCTTCCTTCCTTCCTTCCTTCCTTCCTTCCTTCCTTCCTTCCTTCCTTCCTTCCTTCCTTCCTTCCTTCCTTTCTTTCTTTCTTCTTCTTCTTCTCTTCTCCTTTTCTTCTTATTCTTGTTCTTTTTTTCTCCTCTTCCCTCCTTCTCCTCCTCCTCCCTTCCTCCTCCTCCTCCTCCTCTCTCTCTGTTTCTCTATCTTTCTTTCTCCCTTATATTACACATTGTGTTTTACAATACATATATTTAGGGGTTATCACGTATATTCCTTTGCTTCATTCAATGCTCAGTTCTAGTATGTTGTTACAATTTCCAACAATTACTAGCACAGTGGTCCTTTCTCTATCTTAGCTAACCTCTTAACCTAATCTTGACTAACACTTGTGGTAGTTTCCAACCATTGACAAGTACTCCTGGTCCCTGTTTTGCTTGGCCTTTTATATTAGTCTCATACAAAATATGTGTCATTCTTGCATTAGAATAATAAAATAGAAGACAAATAAATTTAGAGGGCTATTCCTTTCAAAATAGTGAACCAAAGGATTAAATACCAAGGAATCAGCAAGGGAGGTGAAAGACTTCTACAGTGTAAACTAAATCACAACTAAGAGAAATAGAGCAAGACACAAGGAAATGAAAAGACATTCCTTGTTCATGGATTGGAAGAATCAACATTGTTGAAATGATGCTCTTACCCAAAATATTATCCAGATTCAGTGCAACACCTATTAAAATTCCGATTATTATTAACAAAGCAACTAGAAGAAAAGATAATCATATGGGACTACATGAAACTAAAGAGCTTATGCACCTCAAAAGAAACAGTGACCAAGATAGAAAGACAGTCCACAGAATGGAAAAGAATATTTACCCAATACCCATCTGATAAGGGGTTAATATCCAGGATATATCAGGCACTGGTACAGCTATATAAGAAGAAAACAGCCAACCCCATAAAAAATGGGGAGAAGAGATGAATAGAAACTTTGACAAGGAAGAAATTCGAATGGCTAAAAGGCATATGAAAAAATGCTCATCATCACTAATCATCAGAGAGATGCAAATCAGAACAACGAGATATCACCTCACACCACAGAGACTGGCCCATATCCAAAAGGGTAAAAGCAACAAATGCTGGCGTGGATGCGGAGAAAAGGGGACTCTCATACATTGTTGGTGGGAATGTCAACTTGTACAACCTTTCTGGAAGACAATATGGACAATCCTCCAAAGACTAGAAATTGAGCTCCCTTTTGACCCAGCCATACCACTCCTGGGAATATATCCTGGGAAGCCAAAAACACACAGCAGAAACACAAGCCGCACTTTTTATTTTCATAGCAGCATTATTCACAATAGCCAGAATCTGGAAACAACCAGTGTGCCAGAGAACTGATGACTGGATAAAGAAACTGTGGTACATCTACACAATGGAATACTATGCAGCTGTTAGGAAAAATGAAGTTATGAAATTTGCCTATAAATGGATGGACATGGAAAGGATCATGTTGAGTGAAATTAGTCAGAAGGAAAGAGAGAGACATAGAATGACTGCATTTATTTGCATAAAGTAAATATATCAGGTGGTCTTACCAAAAGTGGAAATTACCGCAAACGTGTGGGAGTCAGAGGTTAGGTAAGACAGAGAAGGGAACATGTGTGAATAAATGGCGGAAGGGCTGATACCAACATAGAACTAAGCGCTAAATACAGGCAAAAAAAATGCACATGATGGCTTTTAAGTGTATGTAGTGCAACCCACAATGTGTAAGAGAAGGCAAAGAGAGAGAGGGAGAGAGTAAAGAGATAAAGAACCTGCCATTTAGGCAGGCTAAGGGAGGGGTAATTGGGGACATTGGTGGTGGGAAATGGGCACTGGTGGAGGGCGGGGGTGCTGGAACACTATGTGATCAAAACCTCCAAACATGAATAACGTTGTAATTGTATATCTCACGGTGGTATAATAAAATGTTTAATTTAAAATTCTGATTATTTTTTCAAAGACTTGGAATACACTGTACTAAAATTCAGATGGAACTATAAAAATCCCCAAATAACCAAAGAAATACTCTTTTTTTTTTGGAGGGTTGCTCACACTTGGCAGTGCTCACATCTTACTTATAGCTCTGAGCTCAGGGATTACTCCAGGCTCTGCAATCAGGGATCACCCCTGGAGAGTTTGGAGGGCCAAATTGGGTGTTGGAGATTGAACCTGGGTTGGCAAGGCAAGCACTATTGCTCCAGTCTTAATAGGAAAAAAAATCCTAAGGGGCGTGTATGTTTGTCAGGGGCATAGATAAAAAAGACAATGCATCTCCTGACTTTGAACATATTACAAAGTTACAATAATTGTCATAGTGGAACAAAGATTGACCTATAGACCAGTGGCAAAGAATTTAGAGTCTTGAGTTAAATCTCCAGATTTGTGGACAGTAACTTTATAACAAACAAGCAAAATATGAAGTGGAGCAAAAAAATCTCTTCAACAAATGGAGTTGATAAAGCTGGATAACCACATGTAAAAATATGTAATTTTTTTGACATATATGACCATATGTCACAGCATTCAAAACGTACACTCAAAGTGGATGAAAGATCTCTAGATTAGATAAGAATCCATAAAAGTACATTGAAGAAAACATTGGCAGAACTCTCTTGGAGACTGACCACAATGGTGCCTTCCATGAGAGGACCACAAGAGGCAAAGACAGCAAAAAACAAAACAATGGGACTCCATCTAATTAAAAAGTTTCTGCACAGCAAAAGAAATTGAATTTATAGTAAGAAGATACTCTACTGAATGGAAGAGAATATTCACTCATAATACATCAGGTAAAGTGCCGATGTTTGAGATCTACAGGCACTCACAACCTCACCAACAGAAAATCCAATGAATAGTTGAATAGACATAAAACCCCTAGAAACGATAGACTTGCAAAAAATGACAGGATACAAAATTGACACTCAAAACTTTTGTGCTGAGAGACAAGTGTGGACCAAGGACATTATGCATGGAATTTCCCGAGGACCTAAGTTACCTTTCTAGTGCTATTAAATAAATATTACTTTATAAACACTGGGAGCTTCATAGTAACATTACTTACTATAGAAAGTGCCTTTCTCTTTGTTCAAAAAGGTTCTTTAGCCATATTAGAACTGAGTATTGAACATAGTCAAAGGGTTATACATGATAACCCCTAAATGTATGTATTACAAACCACAATGTGTTAGAGAAGGGAGAGAGAGAGAGAGAGAGAGAGAGAGAAATTGCCTGCTATAGAGGCAGGATGATGGGGGGATGGAGGAAAGCTGGGGACACTGGTATTGGGAAGGGTGCACTGGTGGAGGGATGGGTGCTGGAACATTGTCTGACTAAAATCCAATCATAAACAGCTTAGTAATTAGTATATCTCACAGTGATATAATAAAATTTTTTACAAAGTTCTTTAATAGTTTAGGTAGTATAGGTATAATATCTTAAAAGTTTATGGTATTGATATATAAAGTTACTATGCACTCAGAAGTCTCCCCTAATGAACACTGTTAAATACAGCCTAAAAAATGAAACAATGTGGGATTTAATTCTTGGTGCCTTGATTCTGGGCAATCTGACTTTAGGTTATAGGCAACTTCCATTGAGCATTTCTCTGAAAGCCGGTATAGAACTGCAAGCCACAAAATAACACTCCTCTTGATTACTGACAATGGCCTTTCTGTGTATTTGATTGAAGATGGTGAATTTGCTTGAGTGAAAATGTAGCTCTTTTACTTTAGGAGGGTTACATTTCATGCTGTTCTAGAGATTCTTTCTGATTGTGGAACAAAAGAATGGTTCCTTGTAGCTCGATTTGACCTTTGGAGAGACACCCTGTGCACTGATATATGTGTCTCCTTCTACCTTCTAATATCTTTCAGAAACAGTAACAGGCTCACAGTTAAAAGGGAGGATACCTAAGTCACCTACCTTTGCAAAAATTTGAGGAAATTCTCGGTGACAATTTGAGGTTTGATCCATTTGTCTTGTTTAATTCTTGTAATGGGAAAATTGAAATGCTCTGGCCACTTCTTAGAAAATAAACTATTTTAGCTACCCCCCCCCCACCCCCACCAGGTTACTGAAAGAGATGGGAGTTAGAAATGTGAGCAAGGTTTGAGCTCTTATGGAAAAGGGAGCTGTATATGATTGTGGCGCCATTTTAACACCAGCCACTGGGCAAAAAACACACTGATGGGTGTTTCTAGTTCAAAATCTGTAAACTCAAGATGCAATCAAGATGCTAATCTAAACCGTTTTTCTGATTTTTTAAAAGACTTAATGAATTTGGGGAGCACAGCCAGGTTTTCCAGATATTGCTGCAAATCCTGGCGTAAGCAATGTTAGAGCATTTGATCTGGCAAAAACAATAAACTAAAGCATGGAAACCATGCACACCATTTCTCCGTGATCTCCCCACTATTATTCCTTTGCCTTCTGCTGCAGTTTCTAAAGTTGTGAGCATAGATAATGTATCCAGAAATTATAGTTTCTCTATCCTACAGACTCAAAGCTTGTTTATTAACGGTTTTTGGCGCCAGGGGGGATTTTTACTGGACTTTTTTCTCCTGAACAATAAAATGATATGTATGATCTCTGATCAACCACAGTAAATGAAATTTGAAATAAATTTGCTACCAAATATAGGCTGTTCTCTCCTTAAAACTAGGAATGCTGAAAATAAAGATGAATAATAATGGAGAACTAAATTAATTGCAAGACCATGGGTAGCCAGGACTGAGAAAAAATGCAGCAACTCTTCCTTTGCTATGGATTCACAGATAGCAGTCCTGTAGTATTGTTCTTTGAATTCATTGTCTTGTTTATCTGGAAGCATTGTATATACCTTGGTATTTGAAATACTATGCTTCTGGAGCTGATAGGAAGCATCTTGATCTATAAACAAGTCTTTACATAAAAGGAAAATATTGAAAAGACCATGTTTCTTGACCGAAACCCAAACATGAAAACATGAACATCTTTGTAATTGTATATCTCACGGTGGTATAATAAAATATTATAAAAAAGAAAATACTATGTTTATCAATGCCATCCCTAACTTTAATGCCAACATCTGGTCCTTGCAAAAAAAAACCAACAAAAAACAAGGAGACTTAAACATGGCAACAGCACCTCTCTGAGGGTACACAGCCTTTTCTTTACAACTTCTATATAAAACTTCCTTTAAAAGGGAAAATTGGTGTGCTGTATTGTATCAGAGTTTGGGGCTCACATAGATATGAGTGAATAATAATGAATGACTGCCTCTGTGCCAGGTGTTCATTAATTGTAAAACTGAATAATGGCTAATGACTATCTTAGTATGTTTATCAATGTAGTTTGCCCCTCACAATGCAGAAGAGGTCACTGGAGACAATGGGCAGACCTCTTATCACTCCTATTCATTAACCAGGCTCTGCTGGCTGAAATGCGCTCTATTACCTAGATGCACAATGGCGGGGATGCTGCATGGAGTTGTAATTAGGCTGGGATAATCAGGGCTAGGATGTGGTTGCTATAATCAGAATCACTCAGAATAAATTTTATACTTGTGAAAGGATACAAGATGAGATTGATTTAATGGTAGCCAAAGTAACTCTTTTTATGATAGCAGTGTGTGTGTGTGTGTGTGTGTGTGTGTGTATGTGTGTGTGTGTGTGAGAGAGAGAGAGACAGACAGACAGAGACAGACAGAGACAGAGAGAAACAGAGAGAGAGAGAAGGGGAGGGAGGAGAGGGAGAGAAGGGGGAGGAAGAAGGAAGTGCAAAGAAAAAGATGTCCATTTGTTTCCTTTAATTTTTATTTCATAACAACTATTTAGAAGAAATGTTTTACAAGAAGATTTCTTCTTCTTTTACATTCTAGTGAAAGTGGCAACAGTCTGGGTCCTGTGAATATTGTGATCCCTTGTAGATTTTATTATGTGTCCAAGCAGATCCTGGGCTGGTTATTTTCTTTTTTTTATATCCATTTTGAATATGTTTGAAAGAACCTTTTTAGGTCATGAATTTTGATTTGCAGGGAAATGAGGAGAAAATGAAAACTGGCCATATTTTCATTCTGTGACTGAGGCTCTCCCAATTCTCCATTTTTAAAAAACTCAACATGCCAGTGATCTACATGTCATCCTTCACAGGGGCCATGCTAATATTCTCTGCATCGTTCCAATTTTAGTGTATGTGCTATTGAAGTGAGCATGCTCTTTCAATTATTTATTTATGTATTAAAAACTTTATTTAAGCACTGTGATTTACAAAGTTTTTCCACAGTACAGTTGTTTCAAGTATTCAATATTTAACACCAGATCCACTACCAATGTGCTCTCACAGCCACCAAAGACCCTTGTTTCCCACCCCCCCATGCCTACTCCCTTAACCCTCACTAATTACATTGCTTATTACAACATATATCTTGGAATGGTATTGCTAAAGTCATATCATTTTTATTGAGCTGTTACGTGTGGACCATCTGTATTATTGCTTCCACTTATTAAACTTATGAAATGTAGTGGGTTTCTACTTAATTTTTTAACAAAGTTGTTCATGTTAACTTCTTACAAATTTTCAGTATTCAACTATGGATCACAATTATTTCCAATTTTCTCAACCACTGCTTAAGATTGCCCCTAAGCAGACGTCAATAATTTATTTTATATTGCTAATTTGCCAAAAATAGTCAAGAAGGCTCTCTCTCCCTCCCCCTATCTCCCCTCCCCTCCTCTGCTCTCCCAACGCCCCTCTCTTCTCCCTTTACCCCCTCCCTCTCCCCCTCTCAGAAGAGGAAAAAAAAATAACAAAAAAGGTCAAGAAATGTTTTCTTAGAATAAATTTAATGAGGAATTCAGTCTCACCATGGAGTCACTTGATCACTTGAGTCACTTGATCACTTGATCACTTGAATCCTATTATTCATAGATTTGCTCAAGCGGGCGCCAGTAACATTTCCATTGGACCCTATCATGTGCCAATGTAGCCCAAAGGCATCTGGTTGATTCAGGAATATGAAGAGCCTCAAACCGTTCCTTCAGGGTCTTGACAAGGAAGTCTGACCATCTTGTAGGTGGGCGGCCACGTGATCTTTTGACATCCCGTGGGATCCAGTCGGTAATGGCTCTAGTCCAGCGGTCCTATCCAAATCACATTACATGTCCAGCCCATCTGATTTTCGATGACTTGGCAAACAAGACAGTGTCTCAGATTCTGGAATAGTGAAGGAGGTCGGAACTCCGGGATTCCTTCTCTCACTTGAGTGAGGCGTGATATTCCAAGCATAGCTCTTTCGATTCCTCTCTGGGAGACCCAAATAGCATTCTCATCCTGCTTTCATAGGGCCCAGGTCTCTGGAGGTGTATGTTAATGCAGGGAGAATGGAGGAGTCGAAGAGATGTGCCTGGAGCCGGAGGTTCTTTGTCCTTTTAGCTATTTCTTCGATGCCTTTGAAGGCATTCCATGCCGCTCTCTTCCTCCTGCACAGCTCAGGTTTTAGGTTGTTCATCATGTTGACTTCTCGACCTAGGCACACATAACTGCTGCATTCGGAGATGTCTGTTCCATTGAGAGTGAATAGGGCCTCTGGAACTAGTACATTTTTATGAACATAGTTTTCTTTCTTTCTTTATTTTTAAAAATTTTTTATTATACCACAGTGAGACATACAATTACAAAGGTGTTCACAATTGGTTCTAGGTAATACAGTATTCTAGCACCCATCCCTCCACCAGTGCCCCGTTTCCACCAACAATGTACCCCATCCCCTCGCACCAACCCCGGGCTGCCTCAACAGCAGGTAGCCCTGTTTCCTCTCTTTCTCTCTCTCTCTCTCTTTGTCTCTGCATCTCTCTCCCTCTTGTTTTACACATTGTGGCTAGCCCTGCAGATATTTAGAGTTTATCACTTAAGTCTCTTTGTGTATATTCAATGGTGAGTTTTAATCTGTCATTACCATTTCCCACATTTAGTAAAACACTGATATCTATTTATATCCTATTAATGAATGCAGTCATTCTATATCTGTCCTTTTCCTTCTGAGTAATTTCACTCAGCATGATAGTCTCCATGTCCATCCATTTGCAGGTAAATTTCATAATTTCATCTTTTCTGACAGCCGCATATATTCCATAGTGAGGATGAACCACAGTTTCTTTAGCCAGTCCTCTGTTCTCGGGCATTTAGGTTGTTTCCAGATTCTAGCTATAGTGAATAGCGCAGAGATGAATAAAGAAGTACAGATAGTTTTTCTGCTATGTGTTTTTTGGTCTCGCTGGTATATTCCCAGGAGTGCTATTGCTGGATCAAATGGGAGCTCAATATCTAGTTTTCGGAGGAATGCCCATATTGTTTTCCAAAAAGGGCTGGACCAGTCGGCACATCCCACCAACAGTGGATGAGAGTCCCTTTTTCCCCACATCCACGCCAGCACCGGTTGTCCTTGCTTTTTTTGGGATGTGTGCCATTCTCTGTGGTGTGAGATGGTACCTCATTGTTGTTTTGATTTGCATCTCCCTGATGATTAAAAATGAAGAGCACTTTTTCATATGCCTTTTGGCCATTTGAATTTCTTCTTTTTTGGAAGCTTCTGTTCATTTCTTCTCCCCCATTTTTTTGATGGGATTGGCTGTTTTTTTTCTTATGAAGGGCTACCAGTGCCTGATATATCCTGGATATTAACCCCTTGTCAGATGGGTATTGGGTGAATATCCTTTCCCACTCTGTGGATTGTCTTTGTATCTTGGTCACCATTTCTTTTGAGGTGCAGAAACTTTTCAATTTTACATAATCCCATTTGTTTATCTTTGCTTCCATTTGTTTGGTCAGTGGTGTGTCATCTTTAAAAGATACTTTTAGTTTCGATGTCGTAGAGCGTTTCTCCTATGTTTTCTTCGATATACCTTATAGATTCATGCCTGATGTTGAGATCTAGAATCCATTTTTTTTTTGGATTATTTATTTTTTTTTTATTATACCACAGTAAACATACAATTACAAAGGTGATCATAATTGGTTCTTGGTAATACAGTATACCAGCACCCATCCCTCCACCAGTGCCCCATTTCCACCACCAATGTACCCCCACCCCTCCTGCCCACCCCCATGCTGCCTTAATAGCAGGTACCCCAGTTTCCTCTCTTTCTCTCTCTCTCTCTCTCTCTCTGTCTCTGCATCTCTCTGCCTCTTATTTTACACATTGTGGCTAGCTCTACAGGTATTTAGAGTTTATCACTTAAGTCTCTTTGTGTATATTCAATGGTGAGTCTTAATCTGCCATTACCATTTCCCACATTTAGTAAATCACTGGTATCTATTTATGTCCGATTAATGAATGCAGTCATTCTATATCTGTCCTTTTCCTTCTGACTAATTTCACTCAGCATGATAGTCTCCATGTCCCTCCATTTGCAGGTAAATTTCATAATGTCATCTTTTCTGACAGCCGCATAGTATTCCATAGTGTAGATGAACCACAGTTTCTTTAGCCAGTCCTCTGTTCTCGGGCATTTAGGTTGTTTCCAGATTCTAGCTATAGTGAATAGCGCAGAGATGAATAAAGAAGTACAGATAGTGTTTCTGCTATGTGTTTTTCGGTCTCTAGGGTATATTCCCAGGAGTGCTATTGCTGGATCAAATGGGAGCTCAATATCTAGTTTTTGGAGGAATGCCCATATTGTTTTCCAAAAGGGCTGGACCAGTCGGCACTCCCACCAACAGTGGATCAGAGTCCCTTTTTCCCCACATCCACGCCAGCACTGGTTGTTCTTGCTGTTTTTGATGTGTGCCAGTCTCTGTGGTGTGAGATGGTACCTCATTGTTGTTTTGATTTGCATCTCCCTGATGATTAAAGATGAAGAACACTTTTTCATATGCCTTTTGGCCATTCAATTTCTTCTTTTTTGGAAGCTTCTGTTCATTTCTTCTCCCCATTTTTTTGATGGGGTTGGCTGTTTTTATCTTGTGGAGTGCTACCAGTGCCTGATATATCCTGGATATTAACCCCTTGTCAGATGGGTATTGGGTGAATATCCTTTCCCACTCTGTGGATTGTCTTTGTATCTTGGTCACCGTTTCTTTTGAGGTGCAGAAGCTTTTCAGTTTTATATAATCCCATTTGTTTAACTTTGCTTCCATTTGCTTGGTCAGTGGTGTGTAATCTTTAAAGATACTTTTCGTTTCGATGTCGTAGAGCCGTTTCTCCTATGTTTTCTTCGATGTACCTTATAGATTCATGTCTGATGTTGAGATCTAGAATCCATTTTGATCTGACTTTTTGTGCATGGCGTTAGAAGGAGGTCTAAGTTCATTTTTTTACACGTAGCTGCCCAGTTTTCCCAGCACCACTTGTTGAAGAGGCTTTCTTTGCTCCACTTAATAATTTTTGCTCCTTTATCGAAGATTAAGTGGTTGTATATTTGAGAGTGTGTTTCAGGATATTCAGTTTTATTCCATAGATCTATGGGTCTGTCTCTATACCAATACCACACTGTCTTAATTAAAACTGCTCTGTAGAAGAGCTTGAGGTTGGGGAAAGTGATACCTCCCATCTTCTTTTTCCCAAGGATTGCTTTTAGCTATTCGTGGGGGTTTATTATTCCATACAAATTTCAGGAGTGTTTGTTCAATTTCTTTTGAAGAACATCATGGGTATCTTTATAGGGACCGCATTGAATCTGTATAAAGCTCTAGGAAGTATTACCATTTTGATAATGTTAATCCTTCCAATCCATGAGCAAGGAATGTGTCTCCATTTCCTCAGGTCTTCTTTTATTTCCTGAAGTAACGTTTTGTAGTTTTCTTTGTAGAGATCCTTTACATTCTTTGTCAAACTGATTCCTAGGTATTTGATTTTCTGCGGCGCAATTGTGAATGGGATAGTTTCTTTAATGTCCCTGTCTTCTCTTTCGCTGTTTGCATATAGGAAGGTCATTGACTTTTGGGTATTGATTTTGTACCCTGCCACTCCACTATAGGAATGTATTATTTCTAGGAGCCTCTTGGTAGAGAGTTTCGGGTTTTCCAGGTATAATATGTCATCTGCAAATAGTGACAACTTGGCTTCTCTCTTTCTATCCAGATGCCCTTAATGTCTTTATCTTCCCTGATTGCTATGGCATGTACTTTCAGTACTACATTGAATAGAAGTGGTGAGATTGGGCAGCCTTGTCTTTTCCCTGATCTTAAGGGGAAGGCTTTCAGTTTTTCCCCATTGAGAATGATGCTCGCTGTGGGCTTGTAGTAGATGGCCTGGATTATCTTGAGGAAGGTTCCTTTAATCCCCATTTTACAGAGAGCTTTTATCATGAATGGGTGTTGAATCTTGTCAAATCCCTTCTCTGCGTCTATTGATTCGATCAAATGGTTTTTTATTTTCTTTTTGTTTATATGATGTATTATGTTGATTGACTTGCGGATGTTGAACCATCCTTATATTCCCAGGATGAATCCCACTTGGTGGTGGTGTATAATCTTTTTGATGACTCTTTGGATTCAATTTGCTAGTATTTTGTTGAAGATCTTAGCATCTGTATTCATCAGGGAGATTGGCCTGTAGTTTTCCTTTTTTTGTGACATCTCTGCTTTGGGTATCAGGGTGATATGTGCCTCGTAAAAGTTATTTGGGAGTGTTTCTGTTTCTTCAATTTGCCGGAAGAGCTTAAAAAGAATTGGGAGTAGGTCCTCTTTAAAGGTTTTGTAGAATTCACTGGTGAATCTATCTGGACCTGGGCTTTCATGTTTGGGGGACTTTTGATTATTGATTCTATCCCCCTCGATGGAGATAGGTTTGTTGAGGTATTCCAAATCTTCTTGCTGCAGATTTGGGAGGCTATAGTAATTCAGGAATTTGTCCATTTCTTCTAGGTTCTCTTGTTTCATGGCATACAGGCTCTCATAGTAATCTCTGATGATCTTTTGAATTTTTGTGGTTTCTATTGTGATGTCCCCGTTTTCATTTCTGATTCTATTTATTGGGTTCTCTCTTTTCCTTTTCTTACAAGTCTTGCAAGTGGTTTGTCAAT
>JAJIBD010024098.1:0-99407 GCA_021461705.1 Cryptotis parvus
CCCTAAAAAAAAGGACACTAATTTCAGGTAGAGAGTGAGGATGGCATGCATACTTTCTCTTGAGGCACAATAGACAACTTGCATTGTCTGTTGTCATCAAACCACCATTGCTCTGCTGTAGTATGTAACTTAGCATCTGAACAGAGCATCTTTAATGTTCTGGGTCATCAGCAACAAAATGATATGAAAATCAAGATTGGAAAATAACAAATGGTTTTATAAACCGTGATAAAAATCTAAAATATTTTCTTTTTTTATGTTTCTTTTTTTTTAAATTTTTTATTATACCACCGTGAAACATACAATTACAAAGGCGTTCATAATTGGTTCTTGTAATACAGTATTCCAGCACCCATCCCTCCACCAGTGCCCCATTTCCACCACCAAATGTACCCCCTCCCCTCCCGCCCCCCCCAGGCCGCCTTAATAGCAGGTACCCCAGTTTCCTCTCTTTCTCTCTCTATCTCTCTCTCTGTCTCTGCATCTCTCTCCCTCTTATTTTACACATTGTGGCTAGCCCTGCAGATATTTAGAGTTTATCACTTAAGTCTCTTTGTGTATATTCAATGGTGAGTTTTAATCTGCCATTACCATTTCCCATATTTAGTAAAACACTGGTATCTATTTATATCCTATTAATGAATGCAGTCATTCTATATCTGTCCTTTTCCTTCTGACTAATTTCACTCAGCATGATAGTCTCCATGTCCATCCATTTGCAGGTAAATTTCATAATTTCATCTTTTCTGACAGCCGCATAGTATTCCATAGTGTAGATGAACCACAGTTTCTTTAGCCAGTCCTCTGTTCTCGGGCATTTAGCTTGTTTCCAGATTCTAGCTATAGTGAATAGCGCAGAGATGAATAAAGAAGTACAGATAGTGTTTCTGCTATGTGTTTTTCGGTCTCTAGGGTATATTCCCAGGAGTGCTATTGCTAGATCAAATGGGAGCTCAATATGTAGCTTTCGGAGGTATGCCCATATTGTTTTCCAAAAGGGCTGGACCAGTCGGCACTCCCACCAACAGTGGATCAGAGTCCCTTTTTTTCCCACATCCACGCCAGCACCGGTTGTTCTTGCTGTTTTGGATGTGTGCCAGTCTCTGTGGTGTGAGATGGTACCTCATTGTTGTTTTGATTTGCATCTCCCTGATGATTAAAGATGAAGAGCACTTTTTCATATGCCTTTTGGCCATTCGAATTTCTTCTTTTTGGAAGCTTCTGTTCATTTCTTCTCCCCATTTTTTGATGGGGTTGGCTGTTTTCTTCTTGTGGAGTGCTACCAGTGCCTGATATATCCTGGATATTAACCCCTGGTCAGATGGGTATTGGGTGAATATCCTTTCCCACTCTGTGGATTGTCTTTGTATCTTGGTCACCGTTTCTTTTGAGGTGCAGAAGCTTTTCAATTTTATGTAATCCCATTTGTTTATCTTTGCTTCCCTTTGCTTGGTCAGTGGTGTGTCGTCTTTAAAGATACTTTTCGTTTCGATGTCGTAGAGCGTTTCTCCTATGTTTTCTTCGATGTACCTTATAGATTCATGTCTGATATCGAGATCTAGAATCCATTTTGATCTGACTTTTGTGCATGGCATTAGAAGGAGGTCTAAGTTTATTTTTTACACGTAGCTGCCCAGTTTTCCCAGCACCATTTCTTGAAGAGGCTTTCTTTGCTCCACTTAATATTTTTTGCTCCTTTATCGAAGATTAAGTGGTTGTATATTTGTGAGTGCGTTTCAGGATACTCAGTTCTATTCCATAGGTCTACAGGTCTGTCTCTATACCAATACCACACTGTCTTAATTACAACTGCTCTGTAGTAGAGCTTGAGGTTGGGGAAAGTGATACCTCCCATCTTCTTTTTCCCAAATATTGCTTTAGCTATTCGTGGGGTTTTATTATTCCATACAAATTTCAGGAGTGTTTGTTCAATTTCTTTGAAGAACATCATGGGTATCTTTATAGGGACCGCATTGAATCTGTATAAAGCTCTAGGGAGTATTACCATTTTGATAATGTTAATCCTTCCAATCCATTAGCAGGGAATGTGTCTCCATTTCCTCAGGTCTTCTTTTATTTCCTGAAGTAATGTTTTGTAGTTTTCTTTGTAGAGATCCTTTACATTCTTTGTCAGACTGATTCCTAGGTATTTGATTTTCTGCGGTGCAATTGTGAATGGGATAGTTTCTTTAATGTCCCTTTCTTCTCTTTCGCTGTTAGCATATAGGAAGGCCATTGACTTTTGGGTATTTATTTTGTACCCTGCTACTCTACTATAAGAATGTATTATTTCTAGGAGCCTCTTGGTAGAGAGTTTTGGGTTTTCCAGGTATAATATCATGTCATCTGCAAATAGTGATAACTTGGCTTCTTCCCTTCCTATCTGGATGCCCTTAATGTCTTTTTCTTCCCTAATTGCTATGGCAAGTACTTCCAGTACTATATTGAATAGAAGTGGTGAGAGCAGGCAGCCTTGTCTTGTCCCTGATCTTAAGGGGAAGGCTTTCAGTTTTTCCCCATTGAGAATGATGCTCGCTGTGGGCTTGTAGTAGATGGCCTGGATTATCTTGAGGAAGGTTCCTTCAATCCCCATTTTACGGAGAGCTTTCATCATGAACGGGTGTTGAATCTTGTCAAATGCCTTCTCTGCATCTATTGATATAATCATATGGTTTTTATTTTTCTTTTTGTTGATATAATGTATTATGTTGATTGACTTGCGGATGTTGAACCATCCTTGCATTCCCGGGATGAATCCCACTTGGTCATGGTGTACAATCTTTTTGATGACTCTTTGGATTCTATTTGATAGTATTTTGTTGAAGATCTTAGCATCTGTATTCATCAGGGAGATTGGTCTGTAGTTTTCCTTTTTTTGTGACATCTTTGTCTGCTTTGGGTATCAGGGTGATATGTGCCTCGTAAAAGCTATTTGGGAGTATTTCTGTTTCTTCAATTTGCCGGAAGAGCTTAAAAAGAATTGAGAGTAGGTCCTCTTTAAAGGTTTTGTAGAATTCACTGGTGAATCCATCTGGACCTGGGCTTTTGTGTTTGGGGAGACTTTTGACTACCGATTCTATTTCCTCGATGGAGATAGGTTTGTTGAGGTATTCCAAATCTTCTTGTTGCAGACTTGGAAAGCTATAGGAATTCAGGAATTTGTCCATTTCTTCTAGGTTCTCTTGTTTCGTGGCGTACAGGCTCTCATAGAAATCTCTGATGATCTTTTGAATTTCTGTGGTTTCAGTTGTGATGTCCCGTTTTCATTTCTGATTCTATTTATTTGGGTTCTCTCTTTTCCTTTTCTTACAAGTCTTGCAAGTGGTTTGTCAATCTTGTTTTTTTTTCAAAGAACCAGCTTTTGGTTTCGTTGATCTTCTGGATTGTTTTTTGATATTCCATCTCATTGATTTCTGCTCTAAGTTTTATTATTTCTTTCTTTCTGCTTGGGTTGGGCTCCTTTTGTTGATCACTCTCTAAGATCTTAAGTTGGGAAGTCAGACTGTTTATGATGGCCTTTTCTTCTTTTCTGATGAATGCCTGAAGAGCTATGAACTTGCCTCTTAACACTGCTTTTGCTGTATCCCACAAGTTCTGGTAATTCGTGTCTTCAGTCTCATTTGTTTCAAGGAATCTTTGGATTTCCTCTTTGATTTCTTTTATGACTTGCTGGTTGTTCATCAGTGAGCTGTTTAGTTTCCAGGTACTTGGTATTGGTCTCCGTTTTTGTGTACAATTAACTTCTATTTTCAGTGCATCATGGTCTGAAAAAATAGTTGGCACAATTTCTATCTTCTTGATTTTATGAGGTATGATTTATGGCTCAGCATGTGATCTATTTTTGAGTATATTCCATGTGCACTGGAGAAGAAAGTGTATTCAGCTTTTTTGGGGATGAAATGTCCTGTATATGTCTACCAGCCCTCTTTCTTCCATCTCTTCTTTTTAGGGCCAGTATTTCCTTGGTAAGTTTCAATCTTGTTGATCTATCCAGGGTTGATAGAGCAGTGTTGAAGTCTCCAACTACAATTGTGTTGCTGTCAAAGTCTTCTTTGAAGTCTATTAGTAGTTGTTTTAGGTATTTTGCTGGCCCCTCGTTGGGTGCATATATGTTTAATAGCGTGATTTCTTCCTGATATATGCATCCCTTGACTATTAAGAAGTGACCTTCACTGTCCCTTCTGACCTTCTTCAGCCTGAAGTCTATGTTGTCAGATACCAGTATGGCTACCCCAGCCTTTTTGCATGGGTTGTTTGAGTGAAGGATTGTTTTCCAGCCTTTTATCTTGAGCCTGTCTTTGCTCCGATTATTCAGGTGTGTTTCTTGAAGGCAGCAGAATGTCGGATTCAATTTTGTGATCCATTTTGCCACTCTGTGTCTCTTAACTGGTGCATTTAGACCGTTGACATTGAGAGAGATTATTGTCATGGGATTTTGTGCCATCTTTCTGTATAGGTTGGTTGTTCTTTTTGGGTTATGTCTCGTCTTATAGTAGATCATTCAATCCTTCTTTTAAGGTTGGTTTTTATTTTACAAAGTTCCTAAGCTGTTGTTTATCCAAGAAGTTGTATATCTGTCCTTCAAATCTGAGTGAGAGTTTAGCTGGATAAAGAATTCTTGCTGAGGCATTCATTTCATTAAGTTTTTTTACTATATCCCACCACTGCCTTCGGGCTTGGAGGGTGTCTTCTGAGAAGTCTGCTGAAAGTCGAATAGATGCTCCTTTGTATACAATTTCCTTCTTTGATCTTGCTGCCTGAAGAATTCTGTCTCTGTCTATGGCATCCATTACTTTGACTAGGATGTGTCTTGGGGTCTTTCTATTGGGGTCTCTTCTTGCTGGTACGCGTCGGGCTTCTTGGATCTGGATGCCTTCATCCTTTAACTCGGGGAACTTTTCAGCCAGGATGTTTTTAACTGTTTTAATTTCCTTGGGGTTACTTTCCTGTCCCTCTGGGACTCCGATGATTCTTATGTTGTTCCACCTGGCTTCATCCCATTGTTCTCTGTTCCGTTGCTGATCCATTTTCCGATCTTTTTCCATCTTATATAGATAGTTCTCTGAGTGCTTTCTGCAGCTCATCTTCAGTCTCACTGATTCTCTCTTCCGCTGCTGTCATCCTACTGTTGAGAGCCCCGATTTGTGTTTTCATTTCATCTACTGAGTTTTTAAGCGATAATATTTCTATTTGCATGGTTCTCATTTCTGCTCTCATTTCCTCCCGTAGTTTATTGACTGCCCTTTCAACTGCTTCGTTTATGTTCTCCTGTATTTTATTGGACATCTGCTCAATTTTTTCGTTGAGCTCCTTAAACATCCTACCAATTTCTTCTCTAATTTCATTGTCAGAGTGATCATGCACATCTGTATTCTTTTTTGATTCTTCACGGTCGATTCCTTCATCTGTTCTTCGAGCTGGGGATCTGCGTTGTTTCCCCATGGTGTTGTGGTGTTCAGGGATAGATTCCTCTAGTGTACTGTTTCTTTTTTTCTTGAGGGTATTACCTTCCCTTGGTGTTGAATTTCCTAGTTTTAGTATTAATAAGCGGCCACGTAAGCGGCCGCCCGCCCGCCAGCCGCACCCCCCCAGGGACTCTACCTGAGATGCAGACAGGCTGGTGTGAGAGTTCAAAATGACCAAAATCTAAAATATTTTCAATGGAAAGTAAGATTCTATTATGAGAGACATGGGGCGGAGGGGAGAGAGAGAGACATTTCAACTTTTCCAAAACGGAAATGATTCTGATCTGACTTGTTTTTTTATGTCTCACATGTTAATATAAAAACCTATAGTAAGGGAACAACCAACAGCCAAAAGCAACAGAAGCAAAGCACTGTTCTACAGAACGAAGTGTTCTGGTGGTGTGTCGGGGGAGGAGGAAGAGTGGTGTGGGAGGTACCCTGAAACAGTGATGGAGGGAAACAGGAACTCTGGTGGAGCGTGTGATATTTAAATGTAAAATTTTTAGATCACAAAGGCCAAAATTAAGTAAAATATATTTTAATAAAAAATGTGATTAGATCAGGTTATCTAAATTTATAAATGATCATATGCCTGATATTGTTCTACAATTTTCTCTTCTCATTTTCATTTAAACTTCAATATGTCAACTATTCAAGCCCAATTATGCTGGTCTCAGCCACTAAAGTCACTGGGCTCCCTGGAGATGGAGCTGGGGTCCCTTTCCCCCACCTCTGTTCCATCCAGGAGGACCAGTGGATGCTCCCCGAACTGCTCCCCGGGTTGTTGGCTGTGAACCAGAGACACAGATACACGGGGGCAGAGCTGCTACCAGCTCTGTGAAAAGTGCAAAGTGGCCCATTTTGCGTGGCCACTTTGTGGCTACATGGTACATCAGTAAATGCAAGAACTGAGAGCGCCCACATGGCAGAACCTGGCAAGCTACCTATGTGGAATTCAATAAGTCAAAACTAGTAACAATAATAAACCTCATTCCCATGACCTGAATGCATGGTTTGAGGCTTTTCGTGTTCTTGGAGGGAGTAGATGCCCTTGGGCTATACTAGCACACAACAGGGACAAATGGAGACATTACTCCATTTGCACCCGCTCAAGCAAATTGATTAACAATTGGAAGATAAGTGATACAAGTGATGTAAACTATGCTATCTCAATGTAAAAAAATGATTAGAAATAATAATGATGGTGTAAAATTTTTCATTCTACTTTCCTACAGAAAATGATCTTACAACTCATAGATAGTAGACTTGTGATTCTCAAATTCAAAACTCTATTTTAATCTTGATCTTTGTCTATTTCTATATCATGTGTGAGCCTATTGTTCATTTTGTCACTAAATTTTTTCTTTCCCTGGCTTTCTGGACTATACTGGCTATTTTTCCCTCCTAATCATTTCATTTTCTCTTTGCCTTCTACTTTTTCCTCTACTGACAATTTCCCCTTTGTCTTCAATTTTTCTTCTGATAGTCTGTATGTGATACTTATAATGATAACAATAACTGATGAAATTTGTTGATTCTAAAAAAATTATATATCTTATCTAAGCATCACTTCTACTTTGACAGGTGAATGTTATTACTCTCATTAAAAAAAACTAAGGCTTGAAAATCAGATCGGGGGCCGGAGCAATAGCCCAGCGGGTAGGGCATTTGCCTTGCACGCACCCGGCCTGTGCCGGCCTGGGTTCGATCCCGGCATCCCATATGGTTCCCCTGAGCACCGCCAGGGAGTAATTCCCTGAGCGAAGAGCCAAGAGTAACCCCTGAGCATCACCGGGTGTGACCCAGAAAAAAAAAAGCAAAAAAAAGAAAAGAAAATCAGATCGAATGCACAAGGATAGACTAAGAGTCTGAATCAAGTGTTTAACATATCTGACCTATGAGTTTACATTCTTTTGTGAGGTAAGAAAGAGAGACCACACCCAGTGGATTAGGGGTTTCCTCTCCTGGCTCCGTACTCAGGGATAATTTGGAGCAATGCTCCGAGGACCATATGCACTGCTAGAAATGGAACTCGGTTGGCCACTTGTAAGGCCAACTTCTATACCTCTATCTCCCTTCAAGTTTACACTCTTAACTCTCTCTCTCTCTCTGTCTCTCTCTCCTCCCCACTCTGTGAATTCAAAAATCTCATTTCTACCTACCACATTTTCCAGAATAAAAAAAAATTATTTTTATATGTCCAGCATTGGCTTTTCTTCCTAATCCTCAAATTAAATTACAAAATTTAAGTGATTACATCTTTTGATTTTCTGCTTCCTTTACGGTTGATATTTTAATCTCCCTGCCTGACATCTCCAGTCCTACTAAGAACAGGAGACAGATTCTCCTCCCTTCTGGCAAGATCCCAGGAATCACCACACCCAATCTCTGCCATATTCATGGGACCACACCACACCTAAAGCATCTGTCCACACATGTGGCCAACTCTATTAATAAAAATTTCACATTTATCCAAGTTATACTTCCTGACACTGGGGAATACAGTCAGGGAAGGAAAGAGTAACTTCTAGACTGATCCTGCAGAGTCTGGTGAAGGGGCTACAAAGATTCACCCCTAGCACAGCAGAAGCACTACACACACAATGGGGAAGATGCATATAAAGCCACCAAGTTCAATGTCTGAAAATTATAACACAAAAGCCAAAATAAAACCAACCAACTCAGTAAATCCTTAGAAAATGACTAAGCAACAAGCATGTGATGTGCCTTAGTTTTTTGGTAAATCCTGAGGCAATAATCATTTCTTAGTGGGATTGCTAAATGTAACAAAAGTATCTCCAGAGATGCTTGGGGAGATTCTGAGACTAATATCAGCTCAGAGAAAAACACATGTAGCAAAGTAACAATATATTTTTTGAAATTATGAGCATTTACATTGAGATTTTGTTGCTTACAACTGGATTTCTAAAGAACATTCTAAGAAATACCATTCCCTTAATAATGTACCCACTAAATTAGATCATCCTGATTCCTGCATAGGATTCATTTTCTCTTCCTGAATTTTACCTCTATGTAGGTACAAGAAACTATTCAGAAACAAAGCTAATAGAAGCCCGAGTTGATGAGGGAAAGATTTTCATATACATATTTTATAATACTGTTAATGTTTACAGTCTTTATGTACAGCTACTGCATCATCACCACCACCAAAGTAACTAATACCCTCCATGCTGTCCTTAGGTTGTTTCTAGTTTGATTCTTCAGTCCACCCCTTGCTTGGTAATGTCAGTTTTGTAATCTAAGGTCAAGGCCTTGTCATTATTAAATACTGTCTATCACTTGTTTTATTCCTCACATGAGTGAGCTCATTCTTAATTTGCTCATTCTGAATAAACTTTGATTTATTTTGCTTAACATAACCTCCATTCCCATCCAAGTTGCAGAGCCTCATGATTCCATCATATATTGTAGCTGCATAGTATTCCATTGTAGATAGATAGATAGATAGATAGATAGATAGATAGATAGATAGATAGATAGATAGATAGATAGATAGATAGATAGATAGATAGATAGATAGATAGATAGACCACAATTTTTAATCTAGTCATCTGTCATTACACAAATGGGTTATTTTTATAAGTCAGCTATTAATGTCAAATAAACATTTTTAATAAAGGATATGAGCTTTCCTCAGACTACTCTTGTTGCCAGTTTCCTATAAAGCCTCCTAATTATTCATTTTATGTAGAAGTCAAAATTTTCTAAAAACTACCAGATAGCAAATATTTTCAGCATTTTAGGCAGTAGTACTCTCTCCATATAGTATATTAGTATAGTCATTTTAATGTTAAATAGTCCTAGAGAGTAAATAAATGAACATATGGGTTTTTTTAATTTATTTTTTAATTTTTTATTATACCACCGTGAGACATACAATTACAAAGGTGTTCATAATTGGTTCTTGGTAATACAGTATCCCAGTACCCATCCCTCCACCAGTGCCCCATTTCTACCACCAATGCACCCCACTTCCTCCCGCCCACCCCCAGGCTGCCTCAAATAGCAGGTACCCCCAATTTCCTCTGTTTCTCTCTCTGTCTCTCTCTGTCTCTGCATCTCTCTCCCTCTTCTTTTTACACATTGTGGCTAGCCCTGCAGATATTTAGAGTTTGTCACTTAAGTCTCTTGTGTATATTCAATGGTGAGTTTTAATCTGCCATTGCCATTTCCCACATTTAGTAAAACACTGGTATCTATTTATATCCAATTAATGAATGCAGTCATTCTATATCTGTCCTTTTCCTTCTGACTAATTTCACTCAGCATGATAGTCTCCATGTCCATCCATTTGCAGGTAAATTTCATAATTTCATCTTTTCTGACATCTGCATAGTATTCCATAGTGTAGATGAACCACAGTTTCTTTAGCCAGTCCTCTGTTCTCGGGCATTTAGGTTGTTTCCAGATTCTAGCTATAGTGCCTTTTGGAAAAACAATATGGGCATTCCTCCGAAAAATAGATATTGAGCTCCCATTGGATCCAGAAATAGCACTCCTGGGAATATACCTGAGAGACAGAAAAACACATAGCAGAAACACTATCTGTACTTCTTTATACATATGGGGTTTTGTTTCAGTTCAACTTTATTTACTAAAGAATATAGTAGACTAATCTGACCTGTAAACCAGTTTTCTAACCCCCCAAGAAATACCCCAAAAGGCAGCATCAAATATAAAATGGGTCTTCTCAAATAGTAAAATATTTTTTCATTTTAAAGACCAAGCTAATTCAGAGAGTTTTAAACTTTTAATTTATATGTACATATGAACTTAACGTGTGGAGTATCCTTCAAGTACATATAAAAAGTTCCTTGGGGTTTGTTAAGAGTCATTAGGACACTAAAGGAAAGATAAAGGGTCTCTAGTGATGAGGGTGGTAATGGAGTTGTATGTATTTTTATTAACAGAAATGGAAAGAAATCAGAACCGCCATGGAGCAGGGCTGGGGGCCGTTTTGGTGGGAGATGGGCACTGGTGGATGCTGCAACACTGTTTGACCAAAACCCAAATATGAACTTTTTAATTGTATATCTTTGTAATTTTAAAAAATAAAAATTTTTTTAAAAAAAACATGATTAACAGAAATGTAAATCCAAGTATCACTTGTTTCACTTGTCTTCCCGTTGTTCACCAATTTGCTTGAGCAGGCACCAATAATGTCTCCATTAGTCCCTGTCATGTGCTAGTGTAGCCCAATGGCATCTGCTCACTCCAGGAATAAAAATTGCCTCAAACCGTTCATTCAGGTCATGGGGGAAGAGGTTGTTACAGCCTTTGGCATATCAAATACGACATGGGTAGGTTGCCAGGCTCTGCTGTGCATTTATCAATTCAGGAGATTAATGATTCAGGTAAGTGAATTTCCTCAGTAAAGCAATAGATTAGTTATACATCAGAGGTACTCTGAAATCCCAAGACTTTATCACTTGATCACTTCAATCCCGTTATTCATCGATTTGTTCGAGCGCGGCACCAGTAACATTTCCATTGGACCCTATCACGTGCCAATGTAGCCCAATGGTATCTGGTTGATTCAGGAATATGAAGAGCCTCAAACTGTTCCTTCAGGGTCTTGACAAGGATGTCTGACCATCTTGTAGGTGGGCGGCCACGTGATCTTTTGACATCCCGTGGGATCCAGTCGGTAACGGCTCTAGACCAGCGGTTGTCTCCAAATCGCATCACATGTCCAGCCCATCTGATTTTCGATGCCTTGGCAAACGAGACAGCATCCCTGATTCTGGAATAGCGACGGAGGTCAGAACTCCAGATTCCTTCTCTCACTTGAGTGAGGCATGATATTCCAAGCATAGCTCTTTCGATTCCTCTCTGGGAGACCCAAATAGCATTCTCATCCTGCTTTCGTAGTGCCCAGGTCTCTGAGGCGTATGTTAATGCAGGGAGAATGGTGGAATCAAAGAGATATGCCCGGAGCCGGAGGTTCTTTGTCCTTTTAGCTATTTCTTCAATGTCTTTGAAGGCATTCCATGCTGCTCTCTTCCTCCTGCGCAGCTCAGGTTTTAGATCGTTCATCATGTTGTCTTCTCGACCTAGGTACACATAACTGCTGCATTCAGAGATGTTTGTTCCATTGAGACTCAATGGGGCCTCAGTAACTAATTCATTTTTCATAAACATAGTTTTCTTTTAGATTCAGCTGTAGACCTATCTTTCCACATTCTCGGTCGAAGTCAGCCAGCATTTGTGCCGCTTGGCTAATGTTTGGTGTTATTAAAATGATGTCATCAGCGAAGTGGAGGTGGTGTAGTTGCCAACCATCTATCTTCACTCCCATTCCTTCCCATTCTAATTGTCGCATGATGTTCTCGAGGGTGGCGCTGAAGAGTTTTGGTGAAATGGTATCACCCTGTCGAACCCCTCTTTTGATAATAAATGGTCACTTCTCCGTAGAATGGTGAGATCCTGGTGGTGAATCCGTAATACAGCTCATGAAGGATCTTGATGTATTGGGTTTGAACACCCTGTTTGGCTAGGGCTTCGATGACTGCTTCAGTCTTCACAGAATCAAAGGCTTTCTGTAAATCAATGAAGGTGAGACAGAGTGGCATCTTGTACTCCCTACAAACCTCAATGAGCTTGGTTACTGTGTGGATATGGTCGATTGTGCTGAATCCTTTCCGGAAGCCTACTTTCTCGCATGGTTGTCCTTCATCTAGTGTTCTGCCAATCCTGTTCAGGTTGATTCGAGTAAACAGCTTGTAGATGACAGACAACAGGCAGATGGGGCGATAGTTGCTAATGTCGTGAATGTCTCCCTCTTGAACAGTAGAATTGTCCTGCTGGTTTTCCATTGGAAGGGCACCTTGCATTCAGACAGGTAGCGTGTGAAGAGCCGAGCTAGTGTATTGATGAGTACCGATGGCAGATTCTTCAGGTGTTTGGATCTGATTTTGTCTTGGCCTGGTGCTGTTCCCTTCTTTACCAATGAGATGGCATGTCGGATTTCAGAAGGGAGAATGTTGGGAATGACATATCCATCCTGTGGAATATGGTATGTAGGTAGTTGGATGTAGCTATCAAAGATATTTGAGTAGAAGTCAAGGATAATCTTCTCCATTGCCTTTCTGGAAGATGTGATAGATCCATCAGGGCGTCGGAGGGCAGTCATATTGGTCTTATAGTTGGCGAAGGACAGGCGGGCAGTGCGAATGCTTTTCCCAGCTTCTGCTGCATCTTCCAGTATTTCTATTCTTCTCTTCTGAGAGAATAAAAATACTGGAGCAGATTTTTTTTTCTTCTCTCTTCTTTTATCGCTTCTCTGCACCGTTTAGCAAGCTTGGACGTTAGCATTTGGTCTCCCGAGGCTCGCGCCTTGCCACGTTGGCGAATGAGCTCAAGAGTTTCTGAAGACAAGAGTCCTTTTGTGTCTTTCTCTCTCTCGGCATTCTTCGCACAATCATGGAGGTGCTGAACCAGTCGGTTGTATTCTTCATCGATGTCATCAATGATGGTATCTTCCCATGTTGCTGCAATGGTGCCAAAGAGTTCCCATTTGGTCGTCATTCTGGGAGTTCTCTTCTTAAACTTTGCAGCTTTTTCTCCCCGCTATGCGGGAAGTAGAATTTTGCACGAAGGAGACGGTGGTCCGATCCTGTTTGGAATTTGGGGATGACAGCAACATCGGTCAGACAAAACTGTCGATTGAAGATGATGTGGTCAATTTTATTGTGGAACTGTCCGCCAAGAGATTCCCATGTCCAACATTTCGCTTCAGACTTCTGGACCTGTGAGTTCCCATGAATGGTCTTGGTGGACATGATGAACTCAGATCGTCTCTCACCCTGTTCGTTCCATTCGAGGCCATGGGTCCCGATGTGGAGTTCTTCAGCCGATCTTCTCAGTCCTATCTTGGCATTAAAATCACCGACTATGATCTTGTAGAAGGTGTGATCTTTTTTATAGAACTCCTCCAATTCCATGTAGAATTTCTCAATTTCACCTTCTTTGTATGTGGGTGTTGGTGCGTAGACACTTCACCTGATCACTTGAATACCGTTATTCATTGATTTGCTCGAGCTGGTGCCAGTAACATTTCCATTGAACCCTATCATGTGCCAATGTAGCCCAATGGCATCTGTTGATTCAGGAACATGAAGAGCCTCAAACCGTTCCTTCAGGGTCTTGACAAGGAAGTCTGACCATCTTGTAGGTGGGCGGTCATGTGATTTTTTTGACATCCTGTTGGATCCAGTCGGTAACAGCTCTAGTCCAGTGGTTGTCAATTAAGATAGAAATTTCTGGCAGTGGGCCACATCTCTTTAAGTGTAATCATCCTATCCAGTTTGTTAGGCATTCAAATGAATCAATGTTGACAGCCATGTTCGTGTTGACAAGGACACCAACACCACTGACGTTTCTTTCATTGCATGTTCCAAGGAACAATTCTTCTCTGGTGTCAAATACAGAATGATGCAACTGACGCCTCCTCGTCTCAATCAGACCAATGATGTTGTATTTGATCCTTTGTGCTTGCACCATCAGATCCTCAATATATGCTTCCGATGCCAGCATACGTGCATTGAAAGTACAAAGAATCATTTTAGTCCTTCTTCGTTTTGTCAGCCTAGGGATGGCCGTGAAATTTTATCAGGTACTGTTTCTTTGCCTTTCTTACTGCTGCCGCATTAAGGGCTCTTTCAGGGTCAGGAAAATAAACATTTCTGTTATTGGTTTTGGCATATTGAACACACATAGGACAACTTTCCAGGCTCTGCTTTGTGAGCGCTATATACTCATTACTTTGTGGGGCTCTCTCAGAGGGGTGGGTAGAATATTCACGGTAAATTGGAGGTAAATCCGCTGCCGTGCAGCAGCCGCGCCAACGGGCAAAGCTGGTTTCTGCTCTGCCGGGTGTATCTATGTCCTGGGAATAGTGTTTTCTGTGCAGGCTCCTTGGAGAAACAGAGGGTCCCTGGAAAGAGAGAGGTGGATGGGACCTCCTGGGAATCCCAAGACTATCTAGGTATTTTTGGCTATCCTCGTCTTTTTCTACTATATTTTACTAAGTTCATCCCTAATAAGTACTAGAGCTTTTCAAAGTCAAACCTCTTTTCTGTTGTTTTCAAGTCGAAAGTCTGCCTCTGAAGATGTTCTAAGGAATATTAATTAATATCAATAATATTATATTGATATAACCACTTCTGCAAATGTATATCCTATAAAGTTAATATGCAGTGCCATTTCCTTATATATAAACTGATTTTTCTTCAAGGATTTTTCAAGAAAGTAAAATAATCAACATTGTCTAGCCACATAAGCATGCTATCAAAAAACATTACAAAATGTTGTAAATTCAAGTACCTCAATAAAAGCATTTTTTTTAAAAATCAGCTCATTTTCTTTCCCTATTCTCCCAATATCTCAATTTGTATAAATACTATTAATCCAGCAAAGCAATCTGATAAAGTATGTTTGGGAAACTCTTATGTTCTTTAATAAGCAATGGTGGACTTTCTGTTCCACCATCCAAGGTGAGGTTTGTCTCTGGATGATATCACTGGGTCTATTTAGGAAGAGGGGATAGAGATACTTCCTACCAGGTGCATAACAGCAGCCTCCACACCTGACCTGCTTCATATTAAGTGCTCACATCACAGCTCCTGAAGTGCACAGCCGCTTACACGACCCACACAGCAGCTGTACTCAACAAATTACTTGCTGCTCGCAGTTATTTTTTTCTGACATTCTGTGAAGACAGGCAGAGAAAACAAAGAGCAATCTCCACTTACTCCTTTAGTATCTTCAAGCAGCGGGTAGCTACAAAGATTCAACCTCAGCACAAGAACACTATAAAACCAATGAGAAAAACATGCAGGAGCCCTCCAAGCTCAATAAGCAAAAACAGTATCACAGGAGACACAAACACCCACCAGCAAACCTTCCGTGTCAGTGTCTTTAGTGACACTATGATGAAGATGTTCAATGGGTTCAAAGAAATAATAGCATAAGTGGTCAGCAAAGCACAAGAAAGTATGAGAGTCAAAATGAAATTAAAAATAAAAACATAGTAAGAAATGAAGAGCCTCAAACGGTTTGAGGCTCTTCATATTCCTGAATCAACCAGATGCCATTGGGCTACATTGGCACGTGATAGGGTCCAATGGAAATGTTACTGGTGCCCGCTCAAGCAAATCGATGAAACGGGATTCAAGTGATCAAGTGATCAAGTAAGAACTGAAGAAAAAGTTAGGTGTTATAAAAAAAGTCAATAGAAGTCTGGGGACATTAATGGAGGGTAGTAGGCACTAGTATGTTCATTTATTCAGGAATAATATCTGCCTGAACAATATCTGCCTGAAACTCAATAATAAATATATTTGTAACTTTGCAACACATAATGATTCAATTTTTTAAAACTTAACAAGTCACTAGAAGCTCTGAATAGCAGAAAGACAGAAGTTAAGCCAAATATCAAGGAGCTCCAAGATGAAAAGGTGAACAGCAAACTATAGGAGCTCAAGAGAAACAATATAAGCAACATTGGTATCCATGAAGACAGGCACATAAATGTGATGAAGAAATAATATTTTAAGATTATTAGTAAGTACTTTCCAGAATTGAGGAATATAGGCACTTAGATTCTAGAGACCAGAAGGGTCTAGTGAAAATAGACTCAAGTTGGAAAACTCCGACACATACCCAACATGATAAAACCTAAAGACAGAATCAGAATAATGAATGAAGATCAAAAAAAGGAATCTATATACATAGGAATGTACATTAGATGTACAGCATACTTATCAAATGAAATTCTATGAGCCAGAAGAATCTGTAAGGATATAGTACTAAAAACTCAACAAAATGAACACCTCACCAAGAAGACACTACCCAGTTAGATTATAATTCAGATTTGAAGGAACGATAAGGAACTTCATGGACAGTCAACGGTTTATGGATTGTGTTGCCTTGGAACTGGTTTTAACAAGAAGTGTTAAAAGAACTCTTTTAAAGGACAGGAGAGTTTTTCCTATATTTTCTTCAATGCAAAATAATAAAAAAAAATAAAAAAAATAAAGGACAGGAGAAACTTCCCATCATGTGGCATTGAGTTTGACACTCACTAATGGTGCATATGGTTGTCCTTTACCAGATTAATGAAGGTTAAAAACATATAGTAATTCATCGCAAACGGATGTTTATTGATTAAACTCTATTTTTCATTCTGTTAAGTTTTATTATATCAAGTAATTTGAAATATATTTATTATATAACTTCCATAGGCTGAAGAATGGGAGAGTAGCTGGGGAAAGGATTACTGGTGATGGGATTCGTGTTGGAATGCTGTATGCCTAAAACAACTCTATTAGAACGACTTTGTAAATCACAGTGTCTAAATAAACATCCATGAGATAGTAATAGTAATGATAAGCAAAGGGCCCTATAAAATAGTTAACTATTGGGGCCAGGGTGATAACACAGTGGGTAGGGCATTTGCCATGCATCCGGCCAACCTGGGTTCGATTCCCAGCATCCCATATGGTCCCCCAAGCACCACCAGGAGTAATTCCTGAGCAAAGAGCGAGGAGTAACCCCTGAGCATTGTTGGGTGTGACCCAAAACTCAAAAAAAAAGTTAACTATTGTAAATAACTAGAATGATTCTCTCGGCAATGAGTTACTTGAGCATTTAATTCAGGATGGCCTTAGGTAGAATTGAATTAATTCCTTCTCAAAGAAACAATAACCAGACTATTCCCAGAATGAGGGATCACCATCGATTATATAAATCAAGTAGGTTTTCCTCAAACTACAGGAATCTCCAGGTAGTATTAGTTCAAGTAAAAGCACAAAAAAAGTCAGCTAAAAGCAAGACATATTTTGAAATAAAAATCAGTTAGTATTTACTATCTAAAATTCCCTCCACAATGAACAAAATGACAGACACCTAACCAAGGATGTTATAAGCAAACTATCTAAGAGGCTAGCAGCCACACTCGTGAAGCAGTAACTAAAACTGGTTCATATGGCTTAATTTTTTTAAATGTGCTGAGGAATGAATTTCAAGTGATAGAGCATATTTCTTGCATGTTCAAGATTTTAATTCAACCCCCAACTCCACATGGCCTCCAAAGTAACAAGCATGCCCTCCCCACCCCAAATCTTTTTTGTAATTTGTATGTTTCAATAATCATACACATTTTAAATAATATTGAAATCTGTATAATATTCAATACTAAATCATATTGATATGTGTATAATTTGTTTCAATAATTACTAGATACTATATCAAGAATAAACTGTAATGTGTACTGATTTGACGTAGCTTTTACACATCCCATAAAGCACTACGTGTAGTATATTAACACCTGTTGAAGTACACTGCTGCCCAGAGCCTCTGCATCTAGCCTGGAGTTGCCTCTTGCAGGTTACTTTGTAGATAGGAGGAGGACAGTTTGAATTTGGCAGCTCATCTGACCATGTATTCTATACTGGCTAGTATAAATATTCTCTCATGCTGCCACAATCATCGTGGGACTGCTAGATCTTACTGGTATATTTGCCTGGCCACGTTGGATCTCTAAGTAATTAGAACAGAAGGAAATAATGTTTGCCTCCAAGCAAGCAAGCATGACTCTGAAAACTAAAAGGCAGAACAACCATGAAGTAAAGATGAAACTCTTGTGAAGGCTTGGAGAAATATATAACTGGCACTAGAATATTCTTTGGTACAGATGCATGATTCAGCTGTAGACCTATCTTTCCACATTCGTGGTTCAAGTCAGCCGGCATTTGTGCCACTTGGCTAATGTTCGGTGTTATTAGAATGATGTCATCAGCAAAGCAGAGGTGATTTAGTTGCCGACCATCTAACTTCACTCCCATTCCTTCCCATTTAATAGTTGCAAGAGAGTCTCGAGGGTGGCACTGAAGAGTTTGGGTGAAATGGTATCACCCTGCCGAACCCCTCTTTTGACATCACTGATCACTTCCTCATGAATAGTGAGATCCTGGTGGTGAATTCATAATATAGCTCATGAAGGATCTTGATGTATTGGGTTTGAATCTCAACAAAACAATGTTCATAAAAAATGAACTAGTTCCAGAGGCCCCATTCACTCTCAATGGAACAAACATCTCTGAATCTAACAGTTATGTGTACCTACGCCAAAAACTCAACATGTTGAATGGCCTAAAACCTAAGCTGTGCAGGAGAAAGAGAGCGGCATGGAATGCCTTCAAGAGCATTGAAGAAATAACTAAAAAAGACGAAGAACCTCCGGCTGTGGGCACATCTCTTTCGACTCCACCATTCTCCCTGTATCAACATATGCCTCAGAAATCTGGGCCCTACGAAAGCAATATGTCAATGCTATTCAGGTCTCCCAAAGAGGAATCGAAAGAGCTATGCTTAGAATATCACATCTCACTCAAGTGAGAGAAGGAATCCAGCATTCCAACCTCTGTTGATGATCCGGGGTCAGGAACGCTGTCTCGTTTGCCAAGGCATAAAAATCAGATGGACTGGACATGTAATGCAATTTGGAGATGACTGCTGGACTAGAGCCATTACCGACTGGATCCCATGGGATGTCAAAAGATCACGTGGCTGCCCACCTACAAGATGGTCAGACTTCTTCGTCAAGACCCTGAACGAACGGTTTGAGGGTCTTCATATTCCTGAAGCAACCAGATGCCACTAGGCTACACTGGCATGTGATAGGGTCAAATGGAAATGTTACTGGAGTCCCATGGAGCATAATTGATGAATAACAGGAGGTCAAGTGATCAAGTGACAGATGCATGCCTTTGCATTCTGAGATACAATTCATCTCAGAAGCCATTCCTCCACTCTACCCTGCACGGCATTTCCAAGGCAGATCTTGGCTAGGCAACATTAACATCTCAAAGGTGAGGTCCTGGGAGAAATTACCTGAGAGCATTTGACCCTGATGGCTTTCCATTGGAGTCTGGGTTGCAGAGATATAAAAAACTAGCCTGCTTCCTTTCTGGTGCTCTTCCCACCCCCTTTCTGCTGACACTCCCCTTCTTTTTCTTTTTTTTTTTTTGGGTCACACCCGGCTATGCTTAGGGGTTTCTCCTGGCTCTGCACTCAGGAATCACTCCTGGCGGTGCTCGGGGGGACCATAGGGGATGCCGGATCCAACCCTGGCCGGCATGGGCCAGCCGTGTGCATGGCAAATGCCCTACCCACTGGGCTATCGCTCCGGCCCTGGCGCTTCCCTTCTTGCCTCTTCGCTGTCTCCTCTCTGTGGAGCCTTAACATGTGGTGGCAGCCATCTTGGCCTACAAGTGGCTGGGGCCCAGCCAGAAACCCTAAGTTTGGAGTTTTCCTATTGCTGATTTGTATGCCAGAACCTGTGCTAAGTAAAGCATTTTGAAACTTCTCTGGATTCTACATCTTTCTCCTTTCAACAGCCACCGATCCCTTGGGGCAGAAGTGGATCCCTGACCCTGCTTCCGGATTTTGTGCAGGGTGCCCCAACATTTCACTGCAAACACCCATAGAAGTAATGAGATTGTTATGATAGTTAATTTTCTGAGGGGTTGCATGTCAATAAATAAATGGGGAAATATACGTTTATAACTTAGATATCCTGTCCACATTATTTAGAAACACTGAAAATTGGGAAATGATCTATATGATTAATAAGGGAGGATTGCTTGATTAAAATTTGGTACCTCACTAGGAAGCTATTAAAATTATCACTTTTCATATGAAGTTGCCAAATTTTTCTTAACTATAATTTGAGAGATTAAAAAGTAATTATACTTATTATATAATTAAAGGTAAACTAAGTTTTCCTGACAAATTTTATATGAAAACAAAAACAATTGTATTTACAGTGGCAGAATTGCTGGTTCTTTAAATTTTTATTTCCATTTCCATTCTTTGGTTTTTTTTTGTTTGTTTTGTTTTGGGGTCATGGTGTTCACTCATGGCTCTGTGCTTAGGAACCACTGCTGTCTATGCTCAGGGAAATATACCAATTAAACCAGTGTTGGTCTCATGCAAAGCAAGTATCATAACTCCTGTCCAATTTATAAATCTTTGTTTCCATTCATATTGCTATAAGGTTATTAATATAACCTTATATATACATATAAGGTTATATTAATATGTATATATGTATAGGTTATATTAGTAGATATATGTATATATATGTATATATACACACATATATATATAAATACAACAAATTGTCTTATGTATATATCTGGCATCAACTCTATACTTATGCAGCTCCTAATGGTTATAGGGAGCTTTGCAGATGTGGCTGAACTCTCTCCATTCCCTCCTCTCAATTTTCCCAGTGCCACTTACAACTGCACTTTGACACAGATTGATTTAGTTCTAACAATCTGGACTCACTTCAGAGGTCATCAGAATAAAGCAGCCAGAAAATGGAAGAGTGAACTGGGTAATGAGTCAATGAAATGAATGACATATTTCCACTCCCAGATAGACATTCCTTTCTTTACCTATTACTCTTAATCAATATAACTTGGATTTAATCACTAATTTGCTTTGTGTCCTTGGACAAGGTGTCCACCTCTGTTTCCTTATCTATGGGGCATATGAACTAATGCACCGGCAGATGTATGTGCTGACCCTAAGGTCCTGTCCTACTATAACTTCCCTATAATTTTTCTGTCATGTTCATAAAAATAGACTCTGGAGTTCTGGAAGAATCATAAATTGGTATAACCTTACCTAAAGGCAATGTGGCAATATATCTATCAAGAGCCTTAAAAATGTGTTTGTTCTGTAAGTTAAAAAAAAAAGTCTGTGCTCTGACATGCAAGTTCATCTCTTTTTGTCTCTGGGATTTTTCTAAGGAAATAAACACAGATAGCCACAAAGACATGTGGGTTAAAAAAAACCTTACCTAATATATAACAACTCTCCTCACAAATTCAAACATACACCCTACAAGTGTATGAGGCTCAACAACGGTTTGAGGCTCTTCATATTTCTGAATCAACCAGATGCCATTGGGCTACATTGGCACGTGATAGGGTCCAATGGAAATGTTACTGGCGCCAGCTCGAGCAAATCGATGAATAACGGGATCCAAGTGATCAAGTGACCGTGACCCTACAAGTAGGAACTAGGTAAGCAACTCCTCTGATGTATATATTTTAAAAATACAATCAAATGTGGTTCAAAAATAAAAACAAATATGATATTTTAAAATCATTAAAAATACTATTTAGGCGCCTTCATTTAAAACATCAATTTTAGAGTTTTAGGCATATGATACCATTCCAATCCCATCACCAGTGTTAGCATCCCTCCACCAATGTCCCCAGATTCCGCACAACGCACCTCCTTAAGAAGCACATTTTTTAACTTTGATTACTATCGCTTGGATCCCATGCTTAGAGAAGTGTTGACTCTAGCAGTTTGGATATATATGCATACCTTGCTCTAGTCCTCCCCAGATTGTTAGAACTAAATACCACTGATGTGTCTAAGACCTTTACCCCCATGTTACTTCCAGATTTTCTCCTCCTCTCTCCCCTTTTCTCTCCTTCCCTGGCCTTTTCATTTCTGAAATACAAAAGTGTTTGTTTACCTTTGATAACTTCCAATTCCCTTGTCATGATATTTTATAGACCACAGATAAGACCATCTGGTATTTGTCCCTCTTCTGACTCGCTTCAGTTAATATTCTCCAGTTCCATCCAAGATTCAGAAAATGGGATAATTATATCATTCCATGTAGCTGAACTGTATTCCACTGTGTATGGAATATACCGCACCTTCATCTATTTTTTGGGCAACTAGGTTGATACCATACCCACACTATTGATTCTGTATCCTAAGTGCTAAAGAACAAAGGTGTGTGTATATCTTTTCAGATGAATGTTTGGGGGATAGAAATCAAGAAGTGGAATAACTGGATGATACAGAATCTCTATCTTTTACTGTTTTATTTTCTTTGTGCCACACCCAGCAGTGGTCAGAGATCACTCCTAGCTGTTCTTGGAAGAACCATAAGGGACTCCAGGGACAGAACCCAAATCAGCCAATGCAAGGCAAGTACCCTACCAACCATAGTATCTCTTTGACCCCAACATTCTTACTTTTTTTTTTCCTGCAAAGAAGAAGAGAGGGGCTGGAGAGATAGCACAGCGGATAGGGTATATGCCTAGCACACGACTGACCTGGGTTCAATCCCAGCATCCCATATGGTTCCCTGAGCACTGCCAAGAGTAATTCTTGAGTGCAGAGCCAGGAGTAACCCCCTGAGTATTGCCAGGTGTGACCCAAGAAAAAGGCAAAAAAAAAAAGAAGAAGAGAATCCTGCCATTTGTGTCACCGTAGATGAAAGTGCAGGACATTGTAATAAATCATACAAGTCAAGTTGAGAAAGATCTTTTATTCACTGCTTTCTCAGTCTGAAAAAAGAAAATGAAAAGGACTAAGGAAGTGTGGATGATGGGGTTCGAGAAATAGTACAGTGGGTAGGGCATTTTCTTTGAACACGGTCAACCCTGGTTCGATTCTTCACATCCTCTCTGGTCAGCAGTGGTCCAAAAACAACAAAAACAAAAAACATTAGCATGCTCTCACATCTGGGTTCAAAAAAAGTTTGACTTATAGAATTAAAGATCAGAATGGTATTTCCAGAGATAAAGTTTTGATGAAAAGGAGAAATACTCATTCCAGAAGCTAACTTCCAGCTTTCTAATAATTACATTCTGAGGATGAAACATACAGCATAGTTGTTACTGGAATATTTTTCATAGTTCACAGGTTCTTTTTTCCCACAGGTTCTTTCTTGATTGTGAAGCAAATTTAGGTGATGGAGCAGGTCTTTACTTTTAGTTTTTTGCCTGTGGAGGTTCCTGAGTCACTTTAGGATCCACTGTTTTTGCCTCACAGAGAATTTCAGCAGGGGACAGGGAAATATAACAAGTTTATTGGAAAATAAAGAGAGGTAAGGAAAGGGAAGACTGGTGCTCAAGAGAACACAGGCTTCTCCAGAGTGGACAAAGTCAGTCCACAACCCAATGTTACAGAAGGAAAGTATGAAAATGTACATCTAAAGTGCATATGCAGGCACCATGTGCACAAGAAGCATGAGTGTTGGCAACATATAAGCTCAAGCAACAAATGTGTGCCTATTCGTACTTTTTAAAAGAAATATTAACGCATTTTCCATAGGGGATGAATCATACATCATTTTCACCAGCAGAGAATGAAAGATCCATGTTCACCACATTTCTGCCAACACAGATTGAATCTAGTCTTTATGATATATGCCATTCTCACTGGTATGAGGTGATTTCTCACCGCTGTCTTGAGCCAAATCCATAAAATACACTGAGGAAAATATAAGCAGAATGCTCTAGAGTTCAGACTTCAAAGATGTTTCCAATTATATTATTCCATTGGCAAAGACAGAAACAACCTAAACAAAAGGGACTACATCAAATTTAAAATCTGCATCGCAAAAGAAATGCAGCCTAAAATTACATGGGTCCCTACTGAATGGGAGAAAATATTTACACACAGTACCTGACATAATAGGTTAGTATACAAGATAAATAAAACATTCACAAATACCAACAACAAAAATCCAAAATTCCCTTCAAAATATGGAGAGAGGAAATGAATAGACACTTCCCTGAAGAAGGTATACAGTGATCAGTAGACATATGAAAAAGTGTTCACAACCACTTATTTTTAGGGAAATCCAAATAAAAAATATTCTAAAGGAAACTTTGTTGACATAAACAGTCTTCAACACAAAGTATCAAGTAAAATAGGCAACTACAATCAGGTTTTGGAAGAAATATAATTTATACACATATGCATTTATTACACAAAATATAATTATAGGCTAATGAACATATTACAAAATAATATAAATTATTAGGAGAGAGAAAGTAAAAAAGAAGGAAAAGAGAAAGTTGGTTTAGTCTCCACTTTTGCTCCTAATTACATTCTGTGTGGAATCAGCTAAGCCATTTTGCTCCTTTGTACCTCCATTTTTATCTGTAAAAGTTGAAATAATAGTGCTTATTGCTAGAACCAACTCAATAATTTAAAGTACTTTTGCCAACAACCCACCTATACAAAGCACTGAGACAAAAGTGAATAAAAATCCTTTATTCTACAGTCACTTAAAGAATGTTTATACTCTGGGTTTATCAGGTTCTCACATCAGTCCTAGAGGATTATTGGTAACAATTCCCATTTCTACATTTCAGGTGAAAAAAATGAGACACAGAAAGGTATAATTGGCCCCAGTGCTAACAAATAAATCAGAGTGAGGCCCTGAAGCAGAATCTCCAATTATTCTTCCTTTTTTAAAACACTTATAATTATTTATAAATGTTAAAGAATAAGTTACACTTTCCGATTTTTTTACCATCTACCTATATCTATTACCTGATCAAAAAAGGAAAGTCTTAAAGCTATGTAATTTTTTAATAAAAAGAATGTAAGGGAAACTGCAGTCTCATTAAAGGGAAGGAATGGACTCAGCTACCAGGTCCTTGCCATCTTGTCATTCTGCCTCCACCTCCAGGAGTGAAGGACCAAAGGCAAGTACCACCTGATATACTTTCCACCTGTGCAGGCTCAATTAAATTCTAAGCTCAGAGTCCCTGTACTGTCCCTGATAAGGTACAAGGAAGATAGAGCTGACACAAATTGTAGAGATTCCTTCATAATCCATGAAGTGCTTGTAGACTATTTCAGAGAATTGAGCCAGGCTAGAATCCCAACTATTTTGTAACTGCCTACAAACATAGTGAAGATGAAAGAACTTACCTAGAATCTCTATAGACTTGATGAGTTTGCAACACAAAGAAATTTTCAACAAAACTGAAAGATTGAGATCTAAGCAGCAGACACTGAAACTTTGTAATGTGCCTGTCAAGTTTTCAGGCAGGGACAAGGTGGAGGTTGGGGACCGGAGAAAATATGGGAACACTGGTAGAGAGAAGTTGACACTGGTGGTGGGAATGGGGTTGAAATATTATCCTCCTAAAACTCAACTACAAATAACTTTGTGAATCACAGATCTTTAATTTTTTTAAACAAGGAAAGTAGAGATTTTCTGTTGGTGAATGCTGGGTTCCCCAATAAAATCTGGGAGCAGAACATGAGACCTCAGTGGACACTCCACTTGTCCAAGAATGCTGGGTTCCCTGACAAAATCTGGGAGCAGGGTATAGGGATCCCCCTTCTGCCTCAAGGGATCAGCGGCCAGTGGACAGAGAAAGACTCATGAATCCAGCGAAGTTTTAAAAGGCTTTACTCTCACTGGGCCTGGTACACAATCCAACAACAGGAAAACCCCAGACTTTAGGTTCCTAGCTGGGCCCCAGCCACGTGTAAGCTTAGAATCCTAGGCCAAGATGGCCGCTATCACATGCTAAGGCCCAACAGGAAAGAGAACAGAGAGAAGAATAGAGGCAGAGAGTGAAGAGGAAGAATAAGAAAAAGGCACAGAAGGAAGATGGCTAGAGCTTTTATATCTTTTCAGTCCTGACAGGCCCACATCAACAGAAAGCAGTTAGGGCCAATCCCCTCAGGAAACTTCTCCCAGGACCTCACCTAGTCCCATTGAAATGTTAATATTGCCCCAGCCAAGGCTGCAGGCCCTAGGTTTTCCAGCAGGCCCTATGCAGATGGGGGAAGGGCATCTGAGATGAACTGCATCCCAGAATACAAAGGCATGCATCTGTACCAATGGATATTCTAAATATATATATAATATATATACTATATAATATATATAATATATATTTATTTAGAATTATATATAATATATAATATATATTTATTTACATATATATATATTACAAGAATCTTATGAAGACTTGGAGAAATATATATAATATATAATATTATATAATATTATATATAATATTATATAATATGATATGACATGATATAATATGATATGATATGATATAATATAATGTAATATAATATAATATAATATAATATAATATAATATAATATAATATGATATGATATAATATAATATAATATAATATGATATAATATAATATAATATAATATAATATAATATAATATAATATAATATAATATAAAGTAATATTATATAATATATATCATATGTATTATATATTTTATATATATTTCTCCAAGCCTTCATAAGATTCTTGTCTTTATTTCATAGCTATTTTGTATATTAGCCTTTAGACTTATTAGAAAGTCATGCATGCTTGCTTGGAGGCAAACAGTATTTCTCTCTGGTCTAATTACTTAAAGATCAAACATGGCCAGGTAAATATACTGGTAAGATCTATCTAGTCCCAAAATGATCGTGTTAGCATGAGAGAAAATATTTGTACCAGCTAACATAGAATACATGGTAAGATATACTGGCACATAAAGTCACAGATCCAAACGGTTTTCTGCCCCTTATCTACAAAGTGGCCTGTAGTAGATAACTCCAGGCAAGGTGCAGAGCGCTGAAACAATTTTTCCCAACCGATTAAGAATCAACCAGTATCAGTATACTTGACATAGTAAAAGTAAAACCTCTATGAAAAGAAAATAATGGATATTCTTTCACACTATCAGGTACAATCAAAGGTCCTAACTTGAATTTGATAATGACTTTTTTAAAAAATATCCGTCCTAGGACATATTTGGGAAACACCTCTCAAGTAAATTTAGCATGTTGGTATAATTATGCTGCCAATTCAGGTTTTCATTACTGCATTGAGCAGCATTAAATTAATCCTATCACCTAAGGCTGCCCTCATGTCAATGACTCCAATAAGCAAGACAACAAACCACACAGATCTCTAAAAAATTAGAGGTTTTAATGAAAAGCTCACCTAAATTCTCCACTCAGTATGGAATAAAGTAACACGGCAGCATCTCTTTCTTAGTCCATGCAAATTTGCTGCTGATGTCAAGGCTGCTGAATAGAATAATGGTGTGTCTGAATCGCTGTCACAAAATGTAAAATGCAGCAGGAAAAAAAGTGGAGGCAGAAAAGGCAAAAATCATTATCTTCAAACTTGAAAAGAATTGGACTCATAAATTCCCCTTCTTCTGCTATCCATCAGGGATTAAAATACTTTCAGCTCATTACTTCATATCAATGTGTTTAATGCTATACGGAGAAAGAATCTGAAATCTAACAGCTAATGCCCAGGTTCATCTTAGAGTGTGAATGGAAAGAGGGGGGGAGAGTAATTTATTGGATTTTTTTAAAAAAAACTATTTTCTTTAGTTCAAATAATTTTTCCAGAACTATAAAGTAGATTGAAAGTATAAAATACATGGTTTAAAAATGTAAAAAAGAAAAAAATCATTACCAAGTAGTAACAGGATAATAGGTTCTTTCACTACCTCCCAATTTAAGGAAATAAATTTCACAAGTTCCCTGGAGTAATCTTCACCCTCACCTGGAATCTGATGGCTACATCCAGACTTCATCATCTGTCAGATTACAGCCCTCCTATTATTTCCTTACCTGGAGTATCATATTCCATGTGTCTGAGTCAGCTACAACCTTGAGCATAAATATTTGTAGATTCCCCCTTTATTTCCTTCTATAAATTAAGTTACTGCATTGTAGATGGACATAAAGCATGAAACTCACTTTGACTGGCCAAAGGTCATTTCAAATATAATATATATTTATTATTATATATATATATATGTGTTAGTTATGAACATTTAAATATCATGAAAACTCATTTTGATATAGTTTTTTAATTAAGGCAAACCTCACGCCCCACCCCCCCCCCCACTACCTCCTGCCCCCCTTCCTGACACCCCAGAAGTTGAACCTTAACACTCATTTATAAAAACTTGTTCCTCTTTTATGTAAACTTAACAGCAGTTTTGTTATCAAAAAAATCTACTCGTGAAGAAACAAAGCTTGAGCTACACAGCAGATTGATAAAATTTAAAGCTTCTATTTCTATTGCATTTGAAAAATCTCTTATTCCTGTCAGTGTTTTTCAAACTAGAGGGGGATCTCCTATTATTCCATCAAGGCCTGCACTGTTTGGTTTAAATGTTGTTTGCAACGATTCTTGTAAAAGGGTCATAAAAGTTCTTTATCACTTCAAAAACAAAAACAAAAAAATTATTTAGAAAGTTCATAATAGAGTTTCAGGCACACAATGTTCTAAAATCAATCCCACTGCAGGAGTGATCTTCCCACCACCAATGGCCCCAACTTCTCTCCCTGTGGGAAGCCTGCACACATATTTAGTTTAGGCTGCCTGTTATCACTGTGATTTAGAGATATACATAAACTTCTACATCACTTATTTACCTCTGAAGTCTGCCCATTACCTCTATTCACCTCTCATTACCTTACCATCATTTTCTTTCCTTCTATGTCCTCCTTTCTGTTATATATGGTTGAGCAAAATCTGTGTATCTCCCTTTGTTACCTTGTATTACCTGTCCTATTATTCTATATACCACAGATAAGGGAGATCATCCAGCATTTGTCCTTTTCTGGCTTACTTTACATGAGATTCACCAGTTCAATCCAAGTGTAAATGAACTGAATGATTTAATCATCCCTTGCAACCTCAAAGTATTACATTATACACATATATATTTTATAAAAAGGTGAAATGTATATGTGTGATATATAGAGATGCCTACATATATAGGCATTTCACCGTCTTTATCAACTCATCTGTCTTTTGATACCAAGGTTGTTTCCATATTCTAGCTGTAGTGTTAAGTGCTGCAATTAATAATGGTATGTATATCACTGAGAACTCATATTTTTTAAAATGAACTTTGCACCTTAAATGTAGTAAGAGAAGGATATCAAGGGCATCGGATAGGAAAGGAATAAGTCAGGCTTTCACTATTTGCAGATGACATGATACTATACTTGTAAAATACCAAAGAATCTATCAAAAAATTCCTAGAATCAATAGATTTATATAGTAAGTGGCAGGTTACCAAATCAATACCCAAAAAGTCCAAGGCTTTCCTGTACACAAAAAAAATGAAAGAGAGAGAGGTTCATAAAGCAGTCTCATTCACAATTGTCCCTTGGAAAATCAAGTAACTCAGAATCATTCAACTAAAGGGTGAAGAATATGTACAAAGAAAACTACAAAACACTCTTCAAGAAATAAGACAGAATACAAGGAAATAAAAAAACATTCCCTACCCAAAGATTGGGAGGATCAACATTGTCAAAATGGCAATAATCCCAAAGCATTATAAACATTCAATGCAGTCCTTATAAAGATACCCATAACATTTTTCAAAGAAAAAAAATGAAACACTGCTGAAATTCATATGGAAAAATCAACTCCCATGAATAGCTAAAGCGATTCTTGGGGAAAAGAAGATGGGAGGAATCACATTCCCCAATTTCACACTGCACTCTGAAGCAGTAGTAATTCAAACGGCATGGTATTAGAATAAAGAGAGATCTGCAGATCAAGGAAACAGAATCAAATATTCTAAAACTGACCCTCCAATACATGATCTCTTAATCTTTGATAAAGGAGCAAGAACTATGAAGTGGGACAAGGAAAATCTCTTTAACAAATTGTTCTGGGAAAACTGGACAGAAATAAAATGACCTCCGACCTCTAACACCAGGCACAAAAATCAGATAAAAATAGATTAAAGATATCAACATCAGACCTGAATCCATAAAGTACGCTAAAGAAAACATAGGCAAAATCCTATATGACATTTGAAACTAAAGGCATCTTCAAAGATGAAACACTACTATCCACGCAAGTGGGAGCAAAGATAAACAAATTGTGTCTACATGAATCTAAGAAGCTTCTTTAACTTAAAAAGAAACGGTTACCAAGATAAAAAAGACACCCGCAGATCATCTTATAAGGGGTTGATATCCAGGGCATATAAGGCCCTGATAGAACTTTACAAGAAAAATCCAACCCCATCAAAATATGGGGGAGAAAAATAGAAACTTCCTCAAAGAAGAAATTCAAATGGCTAAAAGGCATATGAACAAAATTTTCATTATCACTAATCATAGAGAGATGCAAATCAAAACAATAATAAGATATCTCACACCACAGAGACTGGCACGCATCTAAAAGAGCAAGAAAACCAGTGTTGGTGCAGATGTGGGGAGAAAAAGCACTCTCCTTCACTGTTGGTGGGAATGCTGGTCCAGTCTTTTTGGAGAACAATATGAGCATTCTTTGAAAAGCTATAAATTGAGGGGGCAGGAGCGATAGCCCAGCGGGTAGGGCGTTTGCCTTGCACGGCGGCCGGCCCATACCGGCCTGGGTTTGATCCCTAGCATCCCATATGGTCCCCTGAGCACCGCCAGGAGTGATTCCTGAGTGCAGAGCCAGGAGTAACCCCTGAGCATCGCGGGTGTGACCCAAAAAGCAAAAAAAAAAAAAAAAAAAGAAAAGCTATAAATTGAGCTCCCCCTTGGCCCAGCAATACTTCTGGGAATATACTCCATGGCTTCAAAGACACACAACATAAATGCAATCTGTATTTCTATGTTTTCTGCAGTGCTATTCACAACAGCCAGAATCTGGGATGGGGAGGGGGAACCCAAGTGCCCGAGAACAGCTGACAGGCTAAAGAAACTATGGTACATCTACACAATGGAATAGGAAAAACAAAGTCATGAAATTTGCTATAAATGAATGGATATAGAGAGTATCATACTGAGTGCAGTAAGTCAGAAAAAGGACAGACATAGAATAATTTCTCTCATTTGTGGGGTGTGAAAAAAATAATATAATATTTTTACATAACATATTAAAACCAATTCTAATATATAAATTTTTAATATATAACCAATATATTGGTTATATATTGGCAGAGCTGCTACTGGCTCTCCCTGTGACCAGCCGCTCACGAGGTGCCCGGGGAGGGGATGGTGGGTTCTAGCCCTGGCCCACCATCCCAGCAGAGCCTCGCAACAAGCCAGACGACCCCCACTCCATGAGGGCCTCCATTTTCCACATCCGGACTTCTCTCGTCAGACCTCCACCCAGTAGACCAGCCTATCAGCGCCCGGCTCGCGCTGCCACTCGGTTCATCAATAAATGCTGGACTTAGAGATGCCTACAAGAGTATGCTACCTGCAAGGCAGAGCCTGGCAAGCTACCCGTGTTGTATTTGATATATATGCCAAATACCAGTAACAATTATAGACCTCATTCCAGAATGGATTGAGGCTCTTTATGTTCCTGGAGCAAGCAGATGCCTTGGGCTCTACTAGCATGAGACAGGACATATGTTACTGGGGCCCGCTCGAGCAAATCGATGATGAATGGGAAGACAATGACAACAATGACAACCAATATATAACCAATTTAATATATAACCAATTTTAATATATAAAAACCAATTCTCAATTGCAGTAGAAACAAGGGTCAGGAAGATTGGTCCATGGTTGGAAACCTGCTTCAAGTGCTGGGGAAGAGACAGTTGGGAGAGGGAAAGCACCACTATGACAAAGATTGCTAGAAATGATTACTTTGTATAAGAACTGAGTAATGAAAGTAGGTAGGGGAATAAACATGATAACCTCTCAGTATCTGTATTTCACATCATAATGCCCAGTGGGAAAGAGAGAGAGAGGGAGAGAGAAGGAAAGTGCGTGCTTCTCAAGACAGGCTGGGGGTGGTGGGCAGCAGGAGGGAAAGAGGAGACATTGGTGGTGAGAAAGGTACAATGGAGGAGGGATGGGTGTTGGAACATTTATGGCTGAAGCCTGATCATGAACAGCCTTGTAACTGTATTTCATGGTGATTCCATTTTAAAAAATTAAAAATTAATTTTAATTTTTTAAAATTAAGCTCTCTCACACACAGGGAGAGCTGTTATCTACTCTGCCTGGGTTATCTACATCTTTAAAATATTTAATAAATAAAATGTGGTATCTGGCAATACAAAGTCCATACATTGAAAAATTACTTATATTTGTATGAATGGTATCTCTGCAGCCTTCCTAAAGGGGATATTACACAAACGTCCACAATCACTATTTAACTAGTATCATTTTATTACATACTTAAGAATAATAATACTCTACTAATAATTAAATATATGAACTATTTAATTACAATATTGAATATTCAATATGAACTATTGAACTACAATATTGAATTCAAACCCTTAAAAATAGCTTTCTAAGCTCTTCACAGCTTAGAAATATGTCAAGTCTAATTTCCAGCTACACCCATAACTGAATATTTGCCACTTATGCCTTGGCTACCAAAGATATATTCAAATGTCACCTTGCTTTACTTCCTTCCCCTATCACTTCCTGTCTCCTGTATTTCATCTCCTTTTATTTATTTCTTCTTTTGTATTTACTCTCTTTGTACAAAGAAATAAATCTCTTTGTATTTTCCTAACATTATTATTACACTTATATCAAGATGTATTTAGAAAGTCAAAAATCAGTATCCCTGAACTTTGGTGCAGATAATGTGTGTATAGACATAGATCTAGATACAGATAATAAAGATATAGATTAGATATAGATAGATAGTACACATATTATTCTCCATAGAACCTACTATAAAGATGGCAAATCGGGGCCAAAGACAAAAAACAGAGGTAGCCAACCCAGGTTTAATACACAATATTCCATATGGTCCCAAGTAAGCCAAGGGTAATCCCTAAGTACAAAGCCAAGAGTAAGAACTAAAACCTGAGTACCACATAGTGTGACACCAACCCTCTCCCCAAAAAAGTATGAACATAGTTGTTCACACAAAATCATATACCAGGGATGCTTGCACTAGACCCTGATGCTTGACCAGATGCTTTCACTAGACCAGATGCTTGCACTAGACCCTGCTTCTCCAAAGCCTTTTCCGACTATTAAAAATCTGCATCTGAAGGAAAACAGGCATATATCTAGTTCTAAAATCTCCTCCAAACCATGAGGGTGGTTCCACTAATTTTATATATATATATGATATATATATATATATATATTGCTTTTTTGGGTCACACCCTGCAATGCTCAGGGGTTATTCCTGGCTCTGTACTCAGGAATTATTCCTGGCGGTGCTTTGGAGACCATATGGGATGCCGAGGATCGAACCCAGGTGGGCCACTTGCAAAGGCAAACTCCCTACCCGTTACGCTATTGCTCCGGCCCTCCATTAATATTTTTGGCCAGTCTTTATTTTGACATAACTATATAAAGAAAAGTTTGCCTTTAATATCATAGTTATTTGCGAATTTTTTGGTTGCAACCAACTTGCCTGTGCCAAAAGAAATGAGTATTACTTGGACATGGCAGAAAGATACCTTCATGGTCTGACTGTGGGTTGGTGGGAAGGCAGCAGAAGCATGCTTTGTAAAATTTTCTCTCCTGTGCCATCACTAGAAATCCAAGTAACATCCCCTGCATCAAAATTGACTCAACTCTTGTAATACTGTTCTGCTGAGACAAGAATTGGGATCATCGCAACAACAGCATTAAAAATGTTATAGGCTTCATAAAAACAATCACATCAGCTATGAAATGGTAGTTGATCGAGGTTGCTGCTCCACTTTCACATAACTTAGTTTGACGTGCCTGGATAGAGAAACAAATTATAGGTAATTCCTAGCCTACCTTCCATTATTGTGGAAAATGATACATCATGCTTATTTCCAGGCAGACTGTCACAGTGGTAAAGAGAGAATAAATGTTTTTCAAATGATTGGCAATAACGCTGGAAAAGATCTTGCTGTATAGATTTAGATAACAGTTTCTAAGAATTGGAGCCATCTCAAAATGTGTGAGGGATATGGAGTTCAAAATAATGGTTGGAAAATCGCTATACTCACACCCTTCTTTTATTATGGAAATGGCATATAGTCTAAAATCTGACACATCTGTCACACGGCTGGTCCACTTCATGCATGACTTTGATCAGGATCAGTCTCTTTGATTGTAAAAATAATGTATTTTCTTATGTTTTAAAAAAACAAAAATCAATATAAATCCTATTATTTAATCCACTGCAGCATACTCTCATGGAGTTTTTTTTATGTCTAAACAAGACTAAATACATGCATATATAATATCAGCTTTAATCTAATGCCTGTAAGAATGCAATTCTAAATAAATCAATGTTAGTGACATTCTTATACTAATATCTCTGAAACTTTACGGTATTCAAGATGAAATACCACCTCTCTGCTCTGTCTCTCTCTCTCTCTCTCTCTCTCTCTCTCACACACACACTCACACATATCCTGACTCTCACTGCATATTCCATTCTGTTTCTTACATGTTAAGCCACCTATACAATTATATAATTTCTTCTTTATAAAGGAATGTATATACTAAGTTTCATATAGAGTATTTTGTGTATGCTTATTATATTAAATAAAAGTTCAATATGTAAATATTTCTGTTCACATTATTTTCATAAATATATAAAATCACAAATATCAGGGACTTCATAAGAGTAACTCACAAGAATCTCAAATAGCCCCAGACTTCAACTTTTTTTTCCTTCTTGTATCTTCCTAAAAAAATTATTGGAAATGTCCTGTCTTGTTTCATTGGACTGCTTTTATCACTGCTGACAGATCATGAAACCATGTGGAACCTGATGAGGTAAAAGTATTATGGCCCAAAACGAGGTGGCACAGGTGTCACAGTGACAGATGCCACAGATATGTAAGATATGGAATGATTGGATGCCTCACGGTGCAATTCCTATTAATGCAAAGTGACTGTTACTTTGGGAACTGTAAAGAGCACTTAGACCAATTTTCCAAAGCAAGACTGAGGATGTGAAAACATTCTAATGGATGTGAAAACATTCTAATGGACGATAGAACTACAGACAATGTAAACTTAGCAGAGAGGTAAATGAGTCTTGCCCTCCCAGTTATTAAGTAACCTCCATATTGGGCCCTTTATCTCAAAGAAGCATTAATGAATTATTTTATATTAAGGAGTGGGGAAAGTTCTACAGTATAATTCTTTTTACACACTGGTGTTATTTAAAGCAAAAGAAACAAAATAAAACAAACAGCAGGCCCAATGATGGAGTTTCACCAAAATTAAACCAATCTAAAATTACTATATCAACAATAATGAGGTAATCTATATAATGTCAAAGCTGCTTTTTCTTTCTCTTGCTCTCTCCTCCTCCCTCCCTCTCTCAAATAAAAGCCTTTCATACTAAAGGAAGGTGACTTATCTGAAATAATCATTTTTACTAATAACCTTTCCCATTCTTTGACTATAAAAACCATTCCATTTTGTGAAAGTTCCTTTCATCTTTTCAATTTCTTTCTACTAACTAGCAGGTTAACTCCAATCCATGATTCCTTTCATTAGGAAAAAAATTACACATATAGTAAATAAAAAATTGAACCAACATATAAATATAATAATTTATTATGCCATAGACTTAACTTCTGTAAACACTGTGTCCACTTTGTAATAGTTATTAGGAAGGTCACATTGCCAGCTTTTCCACAGTTGAGGATATCATCTCCAAATCTGAGAGTACCATCAAGTAAATCAACTCATAAAGAAACAGGTATGTTTTGTAAAACACTTTATCCTAAAATTTCCATTGAGAAATTCATTCTTGCTCTTAAGATATGCTGTGGTTTACTTTGTTGATATAGCTTATAGCTCAAGTAAGATTTATAAGTATTTTTCAGATGAAAATTAGAATTATCATATTTTGTGATATAAAATTGAGGAACAAAACACAAACAATAAAATGTTTGTTCATGAATTGAAGAGGACTTTCCTTCCCATGAAAAAATACCATCACTGCCTTTAGGTCCAATCACAAGCCCCTTTCTGTCAAGGTTGGGATTTTTCTGATCAAGAGTTTCAAGTTTTAAGAGAGGATGTCAACGTTATTCATAGTGACACAACACTAAATTCATAAGTGTGACAGAATATTTCCAGTCAAAGTATTATGTCAGAAGCATAACCTCAAACTCACTAACACTTAGCCACTTATCAGGATTTTGGTCAAGTGAAGTAGTATGTCCAGAAAATTGCCTGAGAATAAGTAGTTTACCCTTTTGCCTCATAGTCCGAGCGATTCTCAGACTAAAGCATAACACCTCTGGGGGAGAAAAAGAGAGAGAGAGAGAGAGAGAGAGAGAGAGAGAGAGAGAGAGATCATCTTTGGAAATATTAAAAACTGTTTACTAAAAATGTAAAATTCAACAAACTTCAATGATTCTTTCCTTTTTAAAAATTAGCGTATTTGGGGACGGAGTGATAGCCCAGTGGGTAGGGCGTTTGCCTTGCAGCGGCTGGCCCATGCTGGCCCAGGTTTGATCCCCAGCATCCCATGTGGTCCCCTGAGCACTGCCAGGAGTAATTCCTGAGTGCAGAGCCAGGAGAAACCCCTGAGCATTGCCGGTGTGACCCAAAAAAGAAAAAAAATAGAGTATTTATGTATCATAGTTTCTTTATTCAGTCTTCTGTTCTTGGGCACTTAGGTTGTTTCCTGATTTTTGCTGTTGTGGATAGTGTTGCAAGGAACATAGAGGTGAAAATGTCTTTTCCCCATTTTGTTTCTGTGCCCTTTGGGGTATACCCCAAGAAGTGGAGTATCTGGTCAAATGGAAGTTCAATTCCTAGAACTATGAGGAATGTCCATATTGATTTACAGAGCTGCTGGACCCATCCACATTCGACCAGCAGTTCCCAATGGAGCATTACTTAGCCATGAAGATAGTCTTTTGCAGTTTTCTGTTGCATGGAGGGACCTGAAGAGTATCATGCTGAGGGAAGTTTGTCAGAGGGAGAGACAAACAGAATGATCTCCCTTATAAGTGAGGTATACGGAAATATAATGGTGGAACAATAAATGTGCAAAGAAAATGAAGATGAGACAGGTTTTCAGTAGGAAACATGCCATCTGAGGGGGTTGGGGGTAGAACAGGGAGGGGGCAACAGTAATGCTGGAGGGAAGTGTCCAACCAGGAGGAGGAGATGGTACTTAAAGGAGTTAAAGTGTTATGAATGAGACCCTGTCTGAAGCAATACTGTAAACCATAATGTAAATAGATAAGTTTTAGAAAAAGTGTCCTGCAGAGAGACCAACTGATGGGTGAGAGGCACATGATGCATGGGGGAGGCAAATGGGGTATTGGAAATTGCTGGAGGGATGTGGACATTGGTGAAGGGCTTGGTATTGAAACTCTGTATGCCTGAAACCAAATCATGAGTGACTTTGAAATGTCACAGAGACTAATTTTTTTAATTAATCAGCATGTTTAATATTATAGATGTATAACTTTGTGCCTTGATTTTTCTCCTTATTTTGTTTTCAGAAAATTCAGAAAGAAAACTTGAAAACATTCTTATAAGATCTTATTTTGGCATCCTACCTTTTAAAAAAGTATCCTCCATATAATTTCATCCCTGGCTTTCCCTGTGTTTATATGCTTATTCTTATTGTTGTGATCTGTTTTATGAGCTCCTTTTATTTGTATATCATTTTGTTGTCCAGTTTTGTTCCTCTGTTGGTTAAGAACATTGAATTCATACATGCAAAGCATGTATTTTACCATAAAGCTATAATCATAATCTTATACTTTGTCCAATTTTCTGAAGTGTGATTTTTTCTGAACTACTAGAAATATTTCTACTCATTTAACCAAGTATCTATTTTAGAGGTACTTTCTTAACCACCATGATACCTTTACTATAATTTATCTTCCACTCTGAATAACATCACTGGGCTCTGAATATTTTATTTACACTAAGGTAAACATTTATCGATAGCAAAAGTGGATTAAAATCTCTCTGAAGATTTTGAAAAAGATAATAAAAGGAGGCTGCCGTGAGAAGGCTAATACTGCTGTTGTTTTTCCTAAAAGAAGAGCTACTGTTTTCCCAGCACATTAAGTCATGTTCATGTTATTATATCTTTATAAAAATAAATGTTTAAAAATAATTTAAGCCAAATCTTATTTTGCAATAATAAACAAAAAGAACAGAAGTAAATTCAAACTTTAATAAAATGTCCTGAAGATTTTATGTGGGACTAACACAAAGAGTAATTACTGAGCTAGTTTCTTTATAATACCTGTTCTCTTTGAGAGACAGAGAGAGAGAGACAGGAACAGAGAGAGAGAGAGAAGAGGACAAGTGCCTGCTATAGAGGCAAGCTTGGGTAGGAGGGAGATTCTGGGGTCAGGGTACACTGGTAGTGGGAACTGGAGGAGGGATGGGTGCTGGAACACTGTATGACTGAAACCTAATCATAAACATCTTTATAATTCACTGTGGTATAACAGTGGTATAAAAATCTGTATAACTCATTGTGGTATAATAAAATTTTTAAAAATTTAAAAATAAAATAATATTCATAGAATCAAAAAACCATACTCTTCTTTATCAATTACAAACATGTGCTGAGTATTTATAATAGTTAAATATCTAAGAAAATATAGGAAGAACCCTCCATGACATTGAAGCTAAAGGCATCTTCAAAGGTGAAACATCACTAACAAAGCAACTAGAAGAAAAGCTTCTGCTTCTCTTCTGCCTCAAAAGAAACAGTGACTAAGATACAATAGTAGTCCACAATGGGAAAGAATATTCACCGAATACCCATCTGATAAGGGGTTAATATCCAGGATATATCAGGCACTGGTAGAACTTTACAAGAAGAATACAAACAACCCCATCAAAAAATGGGGGAGAAGAAATGAACAGAAACTTCAGCAAGGAAGAAATTCAAATGACCAAAAAACATATGAAAAAATGCTCATCATCACTAATCATCAGAGAGATGCAAATCAAAACAACAATGAGATATAACTTTACACCACAGAGACTGGCACATATTCAAAAGAGCAAGAACAACAAGTGCTGGCGTGGATGTGGGGAAAAAGGGACACTCATCCATTGTTGGTGGGAATGCCGGCTGGTACAGCCTTTCTGGAAAACAATATGGACTTTCCTCCAAAGACTAGAAATTGAACTCCCCATTTGACCCAGCCATACCACTCCTGGGAATCTACTCTGGGAAACCAAAAATACGCAGCGGAAACACCATCCCTACTTTTAAGTTCGTAGCAGCATTATTCACAATAGCCAGAATCTGGAAGCAACCAGAGTGCCCGAAAATCGATGACTGGATAAAAGAAGCTTTAGTACATCTACACAATGGAATACTATGCAGCTGTTAGGAAAAAATGAAGTTATAAAATTTGCCTATATATGGATGGAAATGGAGAAGATTATGTTGAGTGAAATTAGCCAAAGGACAGAGACAGATACAGAATGACTGCATTTATTTGCATAACATAAATATATATGTACATATTATGATACCAATATCCAAGGTCAAGTGAAGCATATATCAGGAGGTCTTGTCAAAGGTGAAAATTATCACAAACATGTGGGAGTCAGAGGCTAGGTAAGACAGAAAATGGAACAGTGTGCTAACAATTGTCAAGGGTACTAATGCCAACCTAGAACTGAGCATTAAATGGAGGCAAAAGGATACACATGACAACCCTTTAATGTATGTTCTGTAATCCATAGTCTGGATGGGAAGGAAAAGAGAAAGAGAGAGAAAGGGAAGGAAATAAAGAACCTGCCATGGGTTTGGGGAGGTGGGAGGGAACTGGGGACGTTGGTGGTGGGAGATGGACACTGGTGGAGGGATGGGTGCTGGAACACTGTATGACCAAAACCTAAATATGAACTTTTTAATTGTATATCTTTGTAATTGTAAAAATAAAAAAAAATTTAAAAATTTAAAAAATTAAAAAAATAAATATCTCTTGCTATGTTAAGAGATGTGGAAGTCCGACTCCAGTTCTTTATTTTTTTTAATATTTTATTATACCACCGTGAGATATACAATTACAAAGATGTTCATGTTTGGGTTTCAATCATACAGTGTTCCAGCACCCATCCCTCCACCATTTCCTACCACCAATGTCACCGATTCCCTCCCCCCCCTGCCCTAGCCTGCCTCTATATCAGGTTCTTTATCTCTTTTCTCTCTTTCTCTTTCTCTCTTTCTTTTTCTTCCTTTTCTTACATATTGTGGATTGTAATACATAAACTTAAAGATTATCATGTGTATCTTTTTGCCTGTATTTAATGCTCAATTCTCAGTTGGTATTAGCACTTTCGACAATTATTAGCACACTGTTCCATTTTCTGTCTTATAAACTCTGACTCCCACATGTCTGTGGTAATTTCCACCTGTGACAACACCTCCTGATCCATGTTTCACGTGACCTTGGATATTGGTATCATAATATGCACATATATATTTATGTCATGCAAATAAATGCATTCATTCTCTATCTGTCTTTTTCCTGCTGGCTAATTTCACTCAACATGATCCTTTCCATGTCCATCCATTTATAGGCAAATTTCATAACTTCGTTTTTCCTAACAGCTGCATAGTATTCCATTGTGTAGATGTACCAAAGTTTCCTTATCCAGTCATCAGTTTTCGGGCACTCTGGTTGTTTCCAGATTCTGGCTATTGTGATTAGTGCTGCTATGAAAATAAAAATGGAGATGGTATTTCTGCTGTGTGTTTTTAGCTTACCAGGGTATATTCTCAGGAATGGTATGGCTGGTAATGGGAGCTCAATTTCTAGTCTTTGGAGGAATGTCCATATTATATTCCAAAAAGACTGTAGTCATCCCAATTCTTGTGCCCTAAGATGTAGAAGAGGTATAGAATAATTTTATTAACTGAATTTTAGTTTTCTTCAACTCCATTTTTCTTTATTTCTTTCTTTTTATTTTTTCTTTCCTTCCTTCCTTTCTTTTTACATGCTAATTCTTGCATCTATATTCCTGTTAATTAATGTTGATTCACTTTTTATGTTGATTGGCTTATACATTATATCCCATATATTTTGCTGTGCTACTTCTGGTTTATCAGTGTAGTAGAGTTTCAATGCCATGCAGCAGAGTGCTACAGGAAGTCCAAAATTTTTAATGGGGTAAAACAAGGGGAGTTAAATTTTTAACTGCCTGGCAGCTTTGGGACATCTGTGTGACTGCTCGGGCTTCCAGAAGTGGAGGGAACTGGGGAGAGGTAGCCATCCTCAACTTCATTGGAAGCCTGAAGATTTTTTTTTACTAAAACTGAAATACATTTTATTTATTTTTTAATTTTTTATTATACCACCGTGAGACAAAAAGGTGTTCATAACTGGTTCTTGGTAATACAGTATTCCAGCACCCATCCCTCCACCAGTGCCCCATTTCCACCACCAATGTACCCCACCCCCTCCCGCCCACCCCCCAGGCTGCCTCAATAGCAGGTACCCCTGTTTCCTCTCTTTCTCTCTCTGTCTCTCTCTCTCTGTCTCTGCATCTCTCTCTCTCTTCTTTTACACACTGTGGCTAGCCCTGCAGATATTTAGAGTTTATCACTTAGGTCTTTTTGTGTATATTCAATGGTGAGTTTTAATCTGCCATTGCCATTTCCCACATTTAGTAAAACACTGGTATCTATTTATATCCTATTAATGAATGCAGTCATTCTATATCTGTCCTTTTCCTTCTGACTAATTTCACTCAGCATGATAGTCTCCATGTCCATCCATTTGCAGGTAAACGTCATAATTTCATCTTTTCTGACAGCTGCATAGTATTCCATAGTGTAGATGAACCACAGTTTCTTTAGCCAGTCCTCTGTTCTCGGGCATTTAGGTTGTTTCCAGATTCTAGCTATAGTGAATAGTGCAGAGATAAAAAGAAGTACAGATAGTGTTTCTGCTGTGTGTTTTTCGGTCTCTCAGGTATATTCCCAGGAGTGCTATTGCTGGATCAAATGGCAGCTCAATGTCTAGTTTTTGGAGGAATGCCCATATTGTTTTCCAAAAGGGCTGGACCAGTCGGCACTCCCACCAACAGTGGATCAGAGTCCCTTTCTCCCCACATCCACACCAGCACCAGTTGTTCTTGCTGTTTTGGATGTGTGCCAGTCTCTGTAGCATGAGATGGTACCTCATTGTTGTTTTAATTTGCATCTCCCTGATGATTAAAGATGAAGAACACTTTTTCATATGCCTTTTGGCCATTTGAATTTCTTTTTTGGAAGCTTCTGTTCATTTCTTCTCCCCATTTTTTGATGGGGTTGGCTGTTTTTTTCTTTGAAGTGCTACCAGTGCCTGATATACCCTGGATATTAACCCCTTGACAGATGGGTATTGGATGAATATCCTTTACCACTCTGTGGATTGTCTTGGTCACTGTTTCTTTTGAGGTGCAGAAGCTTTTCAATTTTATATATTCCCATTTGTTTATCTTTGGAAGCCTGAAGATTTCAGTCACAAACATGCATGCCTGAGTTTTTCAATAGATTAATTTCTGGGTGAGGCTCAACCCAAGCAACAGAGCCCAGCAGGAGCATGGTAGCAATTGTTGAGTATAGAGGCTTTCTGCTGCCAGGACCTTGTTTGTGTAGGTGCTGGGATCACCCTCCACTTTTCTTTTCACTGTGCCTTTAAATATGAATGCTCTTTTGTAGTTTCTTATGTACAATATACATTAGCTAACTAACATGATACTTTGGGAATCATGAAGCATATTTACAAAGATAGCAGATTCTTTTCATAAAAACATGCTAAAACTTAAGTCAGTTTTACTTCAAGATTATTGATAATTTATTACTTATTTTTAAAACAAAACAAAAACTGGGGACCAGAGCAATAATACAGTAAGGTGCTTGTCTTGTACACAGACAACCAGAATTCATCCCGCACCCCTTATGGTCCCACAATTCCCACCAGAAGTAATCCCTAAGTGCAAGACCAGGAGTAAGGAGTAAGCCCTGAGCACCACTGGTTGTAATCCTGTTTGGCAGGATTCATCAGAGACTGTTCCCTGATTTTTGCCTCTAAAAATTTTTATCTCCATGGCTGTAGTGCAGTTGGTAATAATGCAAGATGTGACAAAGGCACCAATACCATGTCTGTCAGAGACAAAGCTTATCATGAAATCAATTACCTCAATTTTCAAAGCTAACTTCACTGGCAGTGATTGATGGGGGTCATTCTAATCAATAAACTCACAATGATAGGAAATCAAGAGCTTTCTCCAAAAGGGCATTAACAATAAGAACAGTGTGGCTTTTGGCAATATATGACCTTAAGTGAGCAGCTCGTGCCCAGAGCATGATCTGACAAATATTGCTATTTTGAACAAATTTCTCCTTTTCATCATCACTGAAGAGGTCAGCCTATTGAAACTCTTTAATCCCAGCTTCCAAAATTGCTTCTTCTACCTCCTAAAATTCAAAGAATGTCTATTCCAGAGTTTGCTAGATTGAAAGAATAGATTGAGGAGCCAAGATGCTATAGATGCCAGCATAGTGTGTTGTCCAAAAAAAGCAAATGCTGATTTCACAAGTAGGCAACATAGGCTTAGTTTGATGGCCTACCCTAAATAAATATACCATAGGGTGAAGTAAAGTAGAGATTAGAAAGAGATTTGTGAAGGCATTTCTGTGTAGAGAACTGTTCCCAACAGCAATTCCCAAGACCTACTTTATCTTCCTAACAAGGAACAGAGGTAGAAGAAAATAGGTTCCTCTTTACCTCCCGTCCAGATACTTTATATTATCTAAAAGTTAATATCTGTCTGTATGCCCATCAGTGGACATTATTCAAAGGATAATGAATAAATAGTCATAAAAGTAAAAACTATTCAGTGATAAAAATGAAGGAACTCCTGACAAATATACAATGCACATGAATCTTAGAAACAGTAGGGGGCCGGAGCTATGGCACAGCGGGTAGGGCATTTGCCTTGCAAGCTGCCAACCCGGGTTCAATCCCGCATCCCATATGGTCCCCTGAGTACTACCAGGAGTAATTCATGAGTGCAGAGCCAGGAATAACCCTTGAGCATCGCCGGTGTGACCCAAAAAAGAAACAAACAAACAAAAAAAAGAAACAGTAGGCTTGGTAAGATAACCCATAAACAAAGAAATGTATGCTGGATGATTCCATTTACCTGAGTTTATATAGTACTATATATGAACTACAGTTGAAAAACAAGAAAAAAATGGTTTCTTATAGTAGGTGCAAGATGTAGACAATTAATATTGAAGTGGCGCAAAATAACTTCTCAGATGATATTTATTTCTCAAAGGACTTTGGATTATACAAGTGTATACATTTCTTAAAACAATAAAAGTTTACTTAATGTGTACATTTTACACAATGTAGATGTTATTTCTTATACCACCTACATGGCAGAGCCTGGCAAGCTACCCGTGTTTTATTTCATAAGCCATAAACCAGTAACAATTATAGACCTCAATTCCATGACCTGAAGAATCAGGTCATGAGGCTCTTCCTATCCCTGGGAACAAGCAGATGCCCTTGGGCTACACTTGCTGCGACAGGACTTATGGAGATGTTACTGGTGCCTGCTCGAGCAAATCGATGATCAACAGGAAGACAGTGATACAGTGAGACATTGAACTCTGGATCATGATATTCACATTAAGGTGAATTCACAGAGGCATTGCCTATGCCTGAAATTTACTTTGAAGTGTGTAAAGAATGAGCTGGATTGGTGGATGGATAAAAAGATAAAGTTTGGTATGTCTATAATATAATGAACATAATAAAATGTCTTGGTATGTGGCAGATACCCAGAGGTTCACTAAAAAATATTTTAACTTCACTGAATATTAAAAAAGTGTCATGAAAAATAAGTAATGACTTTAGCAGGACTCCTTTTGGAATGTCATATCAAGTTTTTGAATGGAATTAGACAAGCACATAAGGACTGGTGCCTGCTGATGGCTTATAAAAACCAGAGAACAGAAGAGGCAAGTTGACCAAGCTGACAGAGGTTAAAAGGTTGCTGCTATGTATGGTTTGCCTTCCTTTCTTAGATTTAGGTTTCAAAGGCCAAGGAAATGCGAGTATTTCCTGTGGATCAGATGTGGAGTCTAGCAAAAAGATACCAGTTTGGAGCTTATGGTCTCTGCCTAGAAAGACCACAGGGGAAAGAAATAGACAGCATGACCCACAGTGGGAGGCCTGGAGTCAGAAGACCCACATGAGTATTTGTGGTAAAAAAATTCTCATACAGTCATTATACAGCAGACTTGGTCAAGGAAGACCAACTATCACTCCTCCCTTCATTTGACTCACTGTAGTTCTATAATAGTGAATAACAGCAGATTACTATGGGTGGTGGTGGCTTGCTCACTAAGCAATGGGTCATCTCCTGTTTCTTGTTGGGTTTTTTTCATAATCAGCTTTACATGTCTTCCTGGAATAAGTTGAAATGGGTGATGGAATGGGAAGTAAGATAAAGACCTATCTTCTGGCATGGAAGTTTAATTTAATTTATTAAACTGGATATTTTATCTTCTTAACCAAAATTCTGTCTTTCAATTTAAAGAAGCTCAGGTTTTTATGACTATCAGGTACTAAGAGCAATCATAAAAAGTACAGATAATTATCAGACCTCCACCCAGCAAACCAGCCTATCAGCATCCGGCTCATCGAGTTCCACCCTGCAGCAGTCTTTCTTAAATCCGGCTCAGGTATGCCGGTCCAGAGACTAGCAGACATGGGGCAGAGCTGCTACTGGCTCTCCCTGTGACCAGCCGCTCACGAGGCGCCCGGGAGGGATGGTGGGTTCTAGCTCTGGCCCACCACCCCAGCAGAGCCTTGCAACAAGCCAGACGACCCCCATTCCATGAGGGCCTCCATTTTCCACATGCGGACTTCTCTCTCGTCAGACCTCCACCCAGCAGACCAGCCTATCAGTGTCCGGCTTGCGGCCGCTTGCGGCCGCGCAGTTCATCAATAAATGCTGGACTTAGAGATGCCTACAAGAGTATGCTACCTGCACAGCAGAGCCTGGCAAGCTACCCGTGTTGTATTTGATATATATGCCAAATACCAGTAACAATTATGGACCTCATTCGGAATGGATTGAGGCTCTTTATGTTCCTGGAGCAAGCAGATGCCCTTGGGCTCTACTAGCATGAGACAGGACATATGGAAGATGTTGCTGGGGCCGCTCGAGCAAATCGATGATGAACGGGAAGACAGTGATACAGTGACAGTGAATTATGGTACGAAAAAATAAGATTCCAAACTAAATAAGTTAGACAGACAGATAGAGATAATAAACGCTTCTCTTCCCCTTACCGGCTTCCCCTTGGTAGGACCCATCCTGTGTTGAGCACTGGCTGTTGCTGAATCACGGAAACCCTTCTGAAGAGAAAGGTCTTTAACAGAGCAGAAACTACATCACCAGATTGTCACTTAAAGGTGATATTGCAAGAGAAGAAACTCATCCCTTAGGTACAATATTTGTACCACAGACCCCCTGCAGAATAAGGCCAAATTTCAGTCGAGATCATATTCTTAATGTTTCCTGTCTTGCTTCCTTTGTTCTTTTCCTAAGGAAACTCTCTCAGTAAGTCATTTACCATAAGAATCCCTTGCTCACTATCACCTTCTGGACAAAGCTTTTTTTTAAGATCACAGGGTACAAAAATGAATGTGCATTATTGTTATCTTGCATCCAATCTAGAACAAACAACTCACTCTTAATGCAGACAAAGTTTCATCTTCTGGGTGGTTTATAATCTTAGTGACCATTTCAATTGCTTGCCCGTCTTTCCCCTATGCACCCAGGTAATAATCATTCACCTGTTTTCCCTGAGTCCAGGAAAGTTCCATTTATTGACTCTAATACACATATTCCCTTAGATTCTTGTGCATTTGAAAATGAATTCAATATTTTATTTTTCTCTTGAAGGCTCAGTTGTAAAAAAAAATACATACCTAAATTTTAGGGCAAAAACTATGCAGCAATCTTAAGTTACTATTGCTCTGAGGGCTGAGTGGTTTCAGAAATAATGTGATCTTTTGGTAGTGAACAAGTCCTGTTCCAGCTCAATACTACTGTGGAGCCAGGACAGAAGTATATGAGTCAGGTCCTACTTTCAATACATATTTCTCAAGTGAACCTAGGGAAAAAATCAGTAATAACATTAAATAGAAATAAGAAGCCATATGAAAGAATGCAGCATTTTAAGAGTCAGGATATTTGAAAATGTAGTTCTTGATTACTGTGTTAACATTCAAAATAAAGGGCCAGTTTTCAGAAATGCTAAAAATGGAAAATAGTGTGGTTTAATTATTAATTTAAATGGTTTTTACCCATTGACTTCAATTATCAAGGTGAAAAAGCAAGCACTAGAAAGAAGCTATGTGATGTGACATAAACCTTTACCCTAGTGATTGACTAATGTCTCCTGAAATAAAGTCAAAATTACAAAAATAAGTCCCATATTCCTGGTGATAAAATTTCATGGAAATTTACATGTCAGACTTAATGCATAAATGAATTTAAGGCTGACACAAACACAGAGCATAGATGGGAGTTGGGGGGCACAAGAGGTAATGGAGAAATAATTACACAGGGCTAGTGCAATGCTGAAAGAGAACCGGCTGATAAGCACTCAGCAATCAAGACAAAAATATGTATATATTCAGGTACCATCCTCTGCTCTCAATGCAATCCTTAAATATGTTATATGTCATTAAAAACCTAAATTTTAAATTCGACTCATAAAAGCTTAAAATTTTAGCAACTTCTAAAATAATCTTAAACATACTCAGAGTCAGAATATAAAAATTTTTATATTCTGTGTGAAATTACAAATAGTTGATCTCAATATGAAATATATGTTCTATATAAATATAAATTGCACAGACATTATTAAAAGCAAAATGGAGATCCAGAAATATAATACAGAGTTAAGTCAAATATAATTAAGAGATCAGTTTAATTACCTCCCAGAATTTTTCATCGCCAATTTCAACAAATATCTTGAACATAAAATTAGTTCTTCCATGTTTTCCCCCAAAGCTTATTCCTGAATCTTTGCTATATGAATTAAATTAGATTCTTTTTAAAAATTCATAATCTGGACCAAAAGAGACAGTAGAGTAGGTATGGTACTTGCCTTACAGACAAGGGTCAGGTTTGTTCCCTGGCACACCATATGGCCCCCAAGCACTGTCAGGAGATATTCCTGAGTACAAAGCCAGGAGTAATCCCTAGCACTGCCAGCTGTGGTCCTATAACAAAAAAAATTATATTCTGGGTGAAATTACAAATAGTTGCTCTCAATATGAAATATATATTTCATATAAATATAAATTGCACAGACATTATTAAAAGCAGAATGGAGATCCAGAAAGATAATACAGAGTTAGGGGACTTGTCTTGCACAAAGTCAATCCTGGTTCTATTCCCCACACTAAATATGGTCCTTGGAACACTACAAAGAGTGATCTTTTAAGGCAGATTCAGTAACAAATGCTAAGCACAGCACAGTGTGGTGTGACCCCAAACTTCCTCCTCATAGGGAAATTTAATGACTATTTGTCAAAATGTAATACAAATACCTGATGATCAAATTATTTCGATTCTGATTCTAGAGCTAATACATGCCAACAGGCACTGACCCCCTTGCAGGGGGATGCATGCATTTATCAGTACTTGGATAACTGTGGTAAATTATTTCAATTCTGGATATTTAATCAAGAACTATAAAAACACTAATACAATGGAATGTAGTTCATCTATATGCATACATGTATATGCATAATTATATACATATATAAGATGAAACCGTAACATTATTGACAACATGGATACAATGAATCTCAATATGAATATTGAATGAATATTCAATATGAATATGAATCTCAATGGTATTATGCTAAAAATAAAAAGCCAAATACATGGATGTGGAGAAAGGGGACACTCATCCATTGTTGGTGGGAATGTCGACTAGTACAGTCTTCCTGGAAAACAATATGGACATTCCTCCAAAAACTAGAAATTGAGCTCCCATTTGACCCAGCCATCCCACTCCTGGGAATATACCCTGGGAAGCCAAAAATATGCAGTGGAAACACCATTCCTACTTTTATGTTCATAGCAGCATTATTCACAATAGCCAGAATCTGGAAACAACCAGAGTGTCCGAGAATCGATGACTGGAAAAGAAGCTTTGGTACATCTACGCAATGGAATACTATGCAGCTGTTAGGAAAAATGAAGTTATGAAATTTGCCTATAAATGGATGGACATGGAGAGGATCATGTTGAGTGAAATTACCCAGAAGGAGAGAGACAGATATAGAATGACTGCATTTATTTGCATGACATAAATATATATACATATTATAATATCAATATCCAAGGTCAGATGAAGCATGGATCAGGTCTTGTCAAAGGTGGAAATTATCACAAAAGTGTGGGAATCAGAGGCTAGATAAGACAGAGAATGGAACAGTGTGCCAATAATTGTCAAAAGTGCTAATGCCCACCTAGAACTGAGCATTAAATACAGGCAAAAGATACATATGACATCATTTTTATGCATGTATTATAATACACAATGTGGAAGGGAAGGAAAGAGAAAGAGATAGTGAGAAAGAAAAAAATAAAGAACCCGCCATAGAGGCAGGCTAGGGGAGGGGGGGGAATCGGGGACCTTGGTGGTGGGAAATGGGCACTGGTGGAGGGATGGGTGCTGGAATACTGTATGACCGAAACCCAAATATGAACATCTTATGAACATCTTTTAATTGTGTATCTCATGGTGGTATTATAAAATATTTTTAAAAATATTTTATAAAAAATTTTTTTAAATAAATAAAATTTTATAAAAAAATAGAGTCATAGCATGAAGAGACTCACAAGCTGGGAGGCTGGAACTCGGCTCGGCTCGCCCTGGGCCCAGCTGAATGTGGAACCCACAGGAGGGCAGACGGGTTTTGGGAGTGGGCCGTCACCTCTGGGGGTCCGGAAGCAGCTGGGTGGGACTCGCCCATCACACTGGCCACCATTTTTGCTGTCGGATGCTGGGAGACTGCCTCACAACCAGATTGACAGAGTGGGACCAGTTTGAGCCCAGGTCGGGGGCGGCGCAACGCGCGGTCCATTGGAATGGTGGAGACAGTGATGTCTTTTGGTGCACTGCATTCCACGTTTGGCTGGAGGGAGAGATGGAGGGGAGAGAGATGACATACAGGGCCCGCCAGGTGGTTGGGGTGTGGGATGGGGGTGGGGGAGGTGGGAATATTGGTGATAGGAGATGGGTTTGGGTGGAGGGATGGGTGTTGGAACACTGTGGAACCAGGGCTCTGCATGGGCATCTTTCAATTGTGTGTCTAGAGTGGTGTGATGATATTTGGGGGGAAGGGTAATGGAATGGAATTAAATCAGAAAAAAAAATTTTTAAATAAATAAATAAGCCAAATAAACACAAAATGTGTGTTTTTAATCAGTGATAGATAATTTGAAGAAGAAAACAAATGATGGTACCGGAGAATAGTCCAGTGGGTAGGGTGTTTGCTTTGTACACGGCCGACCAGGTTTGATCCCCAGCATTCCATATGGTGCCCCACGCAGTGCCAGGAGTAATTCCTGAGCACAGAGCCAGGAGTAGCCCCTGAGCATCACTGGGTGTGACCCAAAAAGCAAAAAAAAAATTTAAATTTTAAAAATGAAAACAAATGAAAAAATGTCAGAGCATAGTTTTTAAATGCCAATTATTATAGGAGAAAGAGAAGTAGATGATAGATTGGGTTAAATGCATCAATTATATGGTAGTAGATGAAAACAGACTAGACTTTTTAGTGATAATTATGAAACAGTTCACATATATATTAAGTAATAAGCAGTATATGAGACTTATGTAAAGTTATATATGAATGGTACTTTAAAATTTTTTAATAAAATGATTAACATTGCAGGGTCAACTTAAGTTAAATACTGAAGAATTCAAGGGACTAGTAATCTAAATTTATATAAAAATTCTAGGTATATCTGAGACACACTGAATTTATTCATAACTGAGATAAAGTACTGAAGACTAAAGTTTCCCTCAATTTGAGTCCAAAGCCAAGAGAGCAGAAAAGGAACTTGAATGTCACTATTATATTTGCTATTACTAGTCCCCAGCTATGCTGCTTTACAGGATAAGATATTCTATGCTTTGGGAAAAAACCAACAAGAGTTGAACATATTACTATTCTTCAAGGTGTCACTCATTTTAATGACTTACATTCTCTAGCAGTTGCTAAAATTTTCTGTACTTTCTAGGAAGAAAATCTATCAGATAGTATTTAAAATCTTCTACCTAGAACTTTCTTAGCTAGAATCATTATTTCATATTTCTCTTCTTCTGGAAACTCACTTCTCTCCCATTGTTGTTTGTTCTTAATTAAGTCCTAGATAAACTAATAAGATTTAGTTGCCCAGTTCTAAGTGGTAATTTATTGTTGTTACCAAATAACAAAAATAGCATGACATTAAAAGCATACAAAAATGAGGAGAAAGAGCTTGTATTATATAGGACTTACAATCTAATAGGAAGAAAAGACAAGTAATTGGTGATTACAGCATAGTATGATAATAGTTGAAAGACTGCTAAAAGATGCCAGAAAAATGTCATCTAAATCCAATCAGGAGTTTTCAAGGGAAGCTTCTTCAAAAAGGTTCTATCTGTGAATAATGTAAAAAGCATGAAATATAAGTTAAATTTCTTTTAAAAAATACCAAGCCCAAAGTGGAGTCACAAAACTTATGTCACAAAATCAAGACTTAACTACAGTTTCAGTCCTAGCAGAAATAGAATCTTAAGCTAGCTGATAAGGAATTACCTTACAAGCACTAGTAGGTAATTAATCCTGAGACAACTATTACCACATCCATGCAACAAGAAGCTTACTTTCTTGCCTGGTATAACCCTGTTTCTTTTGACTACAAAAGCCTATTTTGTATGATTCCTTGGAGCATCTATCTACTGTAATGGATGCTACCTAATTTTAATTTATTTTTTGCTTGAAATTTCATCTGAACATGCATTGGCTTATTTTTAACAACTCCTAGATGTGTTAGAAAGCAGGTAGCCACAGGACTTATCACATATAGCCACTCCATATGAAGAGGGATATTTCTGTAAATAAGACATAAAAAGGATCCATAGTTCTCCAAAGTATGATAGAAAAAAACTCTCAATATAGCTCTGGTATTCCAACTTCCATGCTGCAAATCGCCCCTAAACAGAGTGGCTTACAATGCAATAATCACATTTTCTCTCCCTTAGAATCTGTGGGTCAGTGAAGACTTGTCTTTGATTCAGGATTATGCCTGAAGCCTCAGCTGAAAGACTTAAGGCTAGGGCTGCAACCATTTCAAAGTTAATTCAGTTGCATATGAAGATGGTACTAGTTGTCAACTAGGGATATTAGATCCGCACTGCATAGAACTCTCCACACAATCAGGCTGCCTTCTTAGTCTGGATTTCCTCACAGCATGGCATCTGGGTTCCAATGGTCGCATGTCAAGAAAGTCAATCATTTGCTGTATTCAGTTAGTGAGCTGACTTTAGAAGTTATAGAATCACTACTGACACACACTATTTATCAAAGTAATCACAAGTTTCTCACCCAAAACCAGTAGGAAGAAACACAATACCTCCTTTTTTGGTAGAAGGAGTATTAGTTATTATAAGAGTATTATATGGGCATGAGATATATCTTTTTTTATTTATAGAGCCATATTTGGAAATACAATGTGCCACACTAGATTACTGTAAAAATAATGAGGAAATAACAGAAGAGAAAACACTAGCAAACAATGCTAGGTCATTAAAAGTTGTTTTATGTATAAGACTTGTGATTCAGTCAACCTTTTATGTTTTCACATGTTTAAGCCCACATGCTGTATCTATTGTCATGATTTCATCCTATAACATCTTCCAAAGATTGATTTTTTAATGAAAATCTGTCCAGCATGTTATAAAAATCTGTTGCAATAAAACAAAGCGATGAAAAGCAAGGTTCCTGCTTTATAGATTGATGAGCAGCAAAGTATTGTCGTCCCAAGGTCTAGTGCTTGATCTGCTGGTTGCATGCCTGGTGAGCACATTGACAAATAACCCCCTTCTGCAAGTCCCAGCGTTATTAACTGAACTGATCTTAAATGTAGCATAAAAGTTATTGGATGTATTTCTAATAGGAAGTTAAAACCATCATCACAAGAAGAGTAACAGTAAACTTTGCCACAGTATACCCTGAAGTGGATGGTGTGATTCATATAAACCTGGATTCTTTTACACCCAAACAGCAACTTGCAGGACAATCACATCTTTTGCTGGCTCTGCACTGTTCCCCTCCAGTCTCCATGAAGGCTTCAATTTAATGCCCGCCCGACAGCCTTTTGTCTTCTGTGCTGCTATTACATTGACACACACTTTATACCTGACTCGGGGAAGGAGGGAAGACAGGCACTATGAGAAGATGAAGAGGCTCGGGGGCTTACTCTTTAAAGTTGTCAAGTCCCAGTGCACTTGAATAATCCCTGCTGTGACCTGTGAAGTGTGACCTAGCACTGGGTGGTCACAGGGTGTGCATTAAACTTCAGCTCTAATTCTAAAGTTCTGAAGTGTATGTTAGGGGATTTAGAGCTAGAAGTTCCCAATCCAAAGGCCATGAAAGCTACTTATTGATCTACCAGATAATACTAAGAGAAAACTCTATTGCCCACAGATATTAGCAACCAGTTAAAGATTACGAAGGGGAAAATTTTCTACTAAGTCCAATATTTTGAAATCTTTGAAAGTCTCTTGGTGTAGCTGAGACAATAACCCTTGCTCTTAACAGTTATGGCAAAGCAAAACTGTCATTTAGACATAAAACTATGACAGAGGCCCAATGCCAAATTCCAAACACATATACTGGTCTCAGCTCTAGCAAATATTTTTGGCTTAAATATTTTAAACAAATATGAATAAACAAATACAGATTGGCCTAAAGAGACTGTAATCCTGTACCATTTCTAAAAGTCTATGATTTTGAAAGTACTGGTTTGATGTGAGCCTGAGAAGTAATCTTGCTGATGGTTAAAATGATTGCTACACAACGGAACAAACACTCTTCTGGTGAAAAGAGTTTGCCAGCCTATGACTAGGCAACAGCTGTTTACCAATCCAGAGCCAATACCCAGCACTCTCAGAGAGGGAGACTAATGAAAGCAGTGCTAGTATAATAGCCCCCTTAGTTCCCAAATAAATGTTCAAATATTTAAGCTTGTTTTCTTTTCACCTTGCTCTTCACCAAAAAAACATGTAGTCAATGGTGACTTTTATGAGCGTGTGGGGAGTAAATTGGAGAGTTCATATTTTCATGCTTTCTGGCAACTGCTATATAGAGATGGTGTGGTTTTTCCTGGATAGTGACCAAAGAGCCAATGTGAAACTAGCTTTTGGAAATAGCAGGGGCTAAAGTCCACATAGCCATCCGTGGACGGAGCCCAGACTTCTCAACATTTATCTCCGGTTCTCCAATACTTTTCTGCACCCTCTGTTTTTTGCATTCTATTCGTAGAGTAGTCAGTAATATTTGGTCCTCTACATTTAAGCAGATAAAAAAAATTGTGTCCAGCCTCAAGTATCTTTCTGCATTTGTCTATCACTCTACAACACACCCATCAACCTGACCACAAGAAAACTGAGCAGAAGTATAGAGTGCCCAGAGGCATTGAGAAACTCCAGTTGACTTTCCCTAGGAAAAGAGCTCCCTTGATCTGGACTGTCAAACGTCTCTATTTCTCTGGGTGTTGCTAAAGCCACTCTCTTATGCTAAGCTCCAGTCTGCAAGAATTAGGGAAAAGAAAAAAAAGAGTACATATTTTTTATTTACACTTAGCTACTGTTTTCCCAAAAAACCCACTTGATTGAACAAATATATTAAGTTTGAATCTTGACATATTAACGTTTCTTTCTCAGCATCATATGAGTTTTTAACATTATAACATTATTTTTTGCTATGGAAGTTTTAAAAGAACATTAAGGTTGACCTCAAAATTGATAGTTTTACCTTGAAGCCTTTAAAATCTCTAAGTAAATTGCCTCAGAATCTATATGCATTGTTTTTAATTGGTAAGTGAGGTGATACCAACACAGAGTTAGAGCTGAGAATCACTAAATTCAGCCTTTTGCTCCCTGCAGCTATCTATAAATCTCCTAGTTCTCAAGGTATGGAAGTATACAAATATATGTTTTAAGTGGATAATAAGACTTTTAACATTCATACAGCAGAAATTTCATTAATATCTATGTTGGCATAGAAATCTATCTAGAATAATATTTTATTCCCTTATTTATTGTTCTAAAATGGATGAAAGAAAGTTCTCTGATGCATATTTCTGTTTAAGACCTCTCACTTTTTAAGATTATTTTTCTTTTACTAGTGAATATTTATGATTTTTATAAGACTACTATAATTACTGATAGAATGACTGCATTTATTTGCATTATATTAAAAAAAGACAGTATGACACCAATATTCAAGGTCAGGCAAAACATGGATTAGGAGGTCTTGTCAGTGGATGTAATCCACTGCAAGTATGTGGGAGTCAGAAGTTAGGTAAGACAGAAAAGGGTACAATGTGCTAGCAGTTACTGAAAATGATAATAGCAAACTAGTTCTGAGCATTGAATGTGGGTGAAGGGATACAAATGATAACCTCTAAGTGTATGTATGTAAGTTACAATGTGTAAGAGAAGAGAGTGAGAGAGAGAGGGAGAGAGAGAGAGAAGAGGCAAAGTATCTGCCATAGAGTCAGGCTGGGGGATGAGGGAGGGGACATTGGTGGTGGGAAATGCGCACTGGTGGAGGAATTAGTGCAGGAACACAGTAAAACTGAAACCCAGACATTAACATCTTTGTAAATGTATATCTCACAGTATAATAAAAAAGTTAAAATAAAAAATGAGGGAAGTAAAGACTACTTGATCACTTGAATCCCGATATTCATCGATTTGCTTGAGGGGGCACCAGTAACATTTCCATTGGACCCTATCAGGTGCCAATGTAGCCCAATGGCATCTAGTTGATTCAGGAATATGAAGAGCTTCAAACCATTCCTTCAGGGTCTTGATAAGAAAATCTGACCATCAGGTAGGTGGCGGCCACGTGATCTTTTGACATCCTGTGGGATCCATTCGTAACGGCTCTGAGGCATATGTAATGCAGGGAGAATGGTGGAGTCAAAGAGATATGCCAGGAGCTGGAGGTTCTTTGTCCTTTTAGCTATTTCTTCGATACCTTTGAAGGCATTCTATGCCACTCTCTTCCTCTTGCGCAGCTCAGGTTTTAGGTCATTCATTATGTTGACTTCTCTACCTAGGTACACATAACTGCTGCATTCAGAGATGTCTGTTCCATTGAGAGTGAATGGGGCCTCTGGAACTAGTTCATTTTTCATAAACATGGTTTTCTTTAGATCCAACTGTAGACCTATCTTTCCACATTCTCGGTCAAAGTCAGCCAGCATTTGTGCCGTTTGGCTAATGTTTGGTGTTATTAGAACGATGTCATCAGCGAAGCGGAGGTGGTGTAGTTGCCGACCATCTATCTTCACTCCCATTCCTTCCCATTCTAATTGTCACATGATGTTCTCGAGGGTGGCACTGAAGAGTTTTGGTGAAATAGTATCAACCTGTCGAACCCCTCTTTTGACATCAATGATCACTTCCTTGTAGAATGGTGAAATCCTGGTGGTGATCCTGGTGGATTCACCACCAGGAAAGGATCATGTTGAGTGAAATTAGTCAGAAGGAAAGAGATAGATATAGAATGACTGCATTTATTTGCATAACATAAATATATATATATACATATTATGATACTAAAATCCAATGTCAGGCGAAATATGGATCAAGTCTTACCAAAAGTGGAAATTACCTCAAACGTGTGGGAGTCAGAGGTTAGGTTAAACCAAGAAGGGAACGTGTAGAATAAATGTCAAAGGACTAATATCAACCTAGAACTGAGCATTAAATACAAGCAAAAAAATACACATGATGGCCTCTAAGTGTATGTATTGCAATCCACAATATATAAGAGAAGAAAAAGAGAGGGAGAGAGAAAAGAAATAAAGAACCTGCCATGGATGCAGGCTATGGGAGGGTGGAGGGAATTGGGGACATTGGTGGTGGGAAATGGGCACTGGTGGAGGCGGGATGCTGGAACACTATGTGATCGAAACCTCCAAACACGAACAACATTGTAATTGTATATCTCATGGTGGTATAATAAAATATTTTTTAAAAAAACATAGGAGTTACATTATTCCCTTTGTTTGTATTATAATGTGTGCCTATATTTCTATAATTGTGTGTACATATATATTAACTTACTGGAACAGATTAATAACTTTGCTATGATTTTCAATATCATCACTATCACACTGTCTCTTACCAAATCTGGTGGAAATAAGCACATATGTGGATAATGAGTACAGAAGGAAAAAAAATCTAAGTCCTAAAAGGGAGTCCTAAAAAATATTAAGTCCTAAAAATAAGTCCTGAATCTAACTATTATAAAAGCATCACAACCCAGAGTGGGTAAATGAGTAGGTCAAATACATAATAAATTAGAAGTGCAGTGAGTACTTCTCCCATATAGCCCTAAAGAACGTAAACTCAACACAGAATCAGCTCCTTTCAATGGCTCCAAAATGAGATTATTCCCCCCCCACAGGTTTTGCCTGCTTCTTTTCAAATACAACTATAATAGAATCTGTAGCTAGAAGAGTAGGTTGTTAATAAGTTAATAAGTCTAAATTTCTGCTGGGGGTGTTGATAAATCCTTCACTTCTGTTTCTATTTCTTCATCCACAACTTGAAGCAGCAATACTGAAGTTACTTCTCCTTCATGGGGGAAGAAAAGAGGAAGACAACAGATTCTGTTTATTTTTACAAAGCTCTGTACTGGATCTGAAGAAGAACTGAGAGCACCTGCATGCAGAGTCTGGCAAGCTACCCGTGTTGTATTCAATATGCCAAAAACAGTAACAATAATAGACCTCATTCCCATAACCTTAACGAATGGTTTGAGGCTCTTCATGTTCCTGGAATGAGCAGAAGCCCTTTGGCTTTACTAGCACGTGACAAGCACGAATGGAGACGTTATTGGTTCCCGCTCACCAAATCAACGAACGAAGGGAAGACAAGTGATACAAATGATACAAGTGTACTGGATCTGATATTACAAGTCTCATTTAATCCTCAAAACCTCTTGGTAAGGTTATCCCCATTTTGTGGACAAATATGTAAGCTTAAGAACATTGGCCAAAATCATACATGAAGCCAGATTCAAGGGTTCCATCTGCTCCCAACACTAGCTACTAAGAAGCCACACTCCGAATATTAGGAACACCTTATTAAAAATTGTCCTATGGTCCTAAGATATAAAAAAGCAATGTCAGTAATGAGGATACCCTACTATAGCTTTAAATAAAAATTTTTCATGGGGGACCAGGAAGATGGTTCAATAGCTAAAGTACATGATCTGTATGTGAAAGGTCCAGGTTTAATCCCTGGCACCACATGGCCTCCCAAGCTAGGAGTTTCAGGGCACTTATAAGTGTGACCCCAAACCACCACCCCAAAAAATAAACATAGGGGTCAGAGAGATAGTATAATGGGTAAGGTATTTGCCTTAAGTGCAGCTGACCTGAGTTTAATCTCTGGGACCACCTATGGTCTCCTGAGTCCCTGCCCAGAATGATCCCTGAGCAAGCCTTGAGGACCACATGGTATGGTCCAACTCCCCACCAAAAAATATTTAATATTAAAAAATTAAGATGCCTAGGTTCACTATCAGTAGTGTACAGGCCCAGTGTTCCTCTGGAGTCACAAGGGCTATAAGCCTCATGGGAACATGTGGTCCATAAAATCAAAACCAGTACTTCATTCATGCCAAGCATGTTCTCTACAACTTGAGCTACATCTTATGCCCATTGCAGTGCATTTTTACAAAGTTTTCTGTAAATAAATAAATCCATGAAAAGAATATAAACATAATTCTATAACCCTTATGGTGAAAAAAAAACATAAAGGCCTGTCTGCCTGGAGAAGACTAGTGTTGAATATGCCCATATAACAAACGTAGTCTGCACAAGCTAACTTCTCTCCCTCCCTTTCCTACCGATTCCCTCCTGCTGAGTCTATCAATACTAATTAACCCAGTTTTTCTCATTTCCTATTACAGAGGAATGATGCTTTCATCTTTTCTCCTACACTCATGCTTAGGGGCCTGGAAATGGAGATAAAGAACATATAGTGGCTTATGTGACCTGTATAAACATAGCCAATTACACACTGTGTATTTGTAGGCAAACTAATTCAACCTAAGACATAGTTTCCTCCTTTGTAAGTAGAGAACATTCTATCTACTATTTTTGTTCTGAGATAATAGGGAGTTGGAATACAGCACCACTTTCACATACCTGAAGTGCTGGAAACATATTTCCCTTTCAAAACCAAAATTTCAAGGCATAAATCATGGCTAAATGGAGGAAAATTGTTTAACTCCTCCCACGATTGCAGTAAACTTATATCAGATCAATTGTTTGAATTAATCTATCCTGAAAGGCGAAAACCCTAGAATACCAGATATGACAATCCCACTTTCTATTGACCATCCTGCTTTATTCAGTCCTCTGTATAGGAGAAAGGGGTGGCAAATACAGACATATGAAAAAGTGCTTGTCATCACTTATTATCAGAGGATGCAAACCAAAATGACTATGTGATATCATCTCCCCACCAATGAGAATAGCCTATATCAAAAATTTTGAAATAACCAGGGCTGACGAGGATGTTAATAAAACGAGAGCCCTAATTCACTATTAGACCGTGATTTAATTTAGCCTCTGTGGGAAACCTTATGGAGTACTCTCAAAAATGAAAAATTGAATTTCCATGATACAGTGATTCTACTCCTTGCAATGTATACCAAGAACACAAAATATTAATTCAAAAATGAAAAAATAATAGGCACACCTATGTTCATTGCAGAACTGTTCACTATAACCAAGATCTAAAAACAGCCCAAGTGCCCAAAAAAGCGAATAAACAAAAGCATTTATATAGATATATATATATATATATATTATATAAGCTATATATATAAGCATATAATATATATAAGCATTATATCATAATATATATATATATTTACTCTCTATAGAAAAGATGAAAATCTTTCATTTCACTACAATGGAACTACATGAAGCAAAGGGTATAATTTTAAATGAAATATGCCACAAGGAAAAAGTAAAATATTGCATGATCTGATTCATATGTTAATATTTTTAAAGCAAAGGAAGAAATAATGTTCAAAGAAAACAAGTCCTGGGGCTGGAGCGATAGCCCAGCGGGTAGGGCGTTTGCCTTGCACGGCTGGCCTGTGCCGGCCCGGGTTCGATCCCGTGTCCCATATGGTCCCCCGAGCACCGCCAGGAGTAATTCCTGAGTGCAGAGCCAGGAGAAACCCCTGAGCATTGCTGGGTGTGACCCAAAAAAGCAAAAAAAAAAAAAGAAAGAAAGAAAGAAAACAAGTCCTAAGACTGCTAACAGAACTGAGTTTCCCTATGGGCTGGGGGAGGAGGACAAAAAGATCGAAGCACAGTAGTGAAAGATTATTGGCACTTTGGTGGCTGGAACAGAGAAGAACACTTCATGCCTGATGAACAAATAGTAACATTTTTATACAATGTTGTCAAAGTCAGCGTGGAAGTTTTTGTCCCAGAGAAAAATCTTTGGTGCAGAGAGTTGGCCTTAGGATCAGGAGTCACCTGAGTCTTTGCTCTAACACTTGATGGCTGCACAATCTTGGACAAGTGGTCCTGTCTGGGTGTCAGTCTGTAACTGGGACGTAAAGCCACTGCCAGTCTATCCTCACGAGTGAGATTTCTGATGACAGAGGCTAGTATGCATTAGTCATAATGTTAGAATAATTGAACTGCCTGGGAAAAAAAATCCAAAAAGACTGGAGGTAAACCTGTTCCTGTTACTGAAAAGCAAATTACTTGTGCCCCCAAAGGCAAAAAAAGTAAATCAAAATTCAATTTTTAATAAAATAGATTACTTCCGACCTTTTTCTTACATCTATGTCTGCACTGGTTCTCCAAAGACAGTCTGAAATTCATTTCATTTTCACTCTCTATTTTTATGACTCTGAGCAATGCAATTTCAAAATCCATACAATAAAAATTACCATGTCAATTATATCTTATTACACAGAAGAAACATAAAGTCAGTCTTACTTATCTTTATCTCCTCAGTATTTAGCAGAGAACAAAGATAGAAGCTCAGGAAATAATTGCTAAATGAGTAAGCCGGGATGTCAAAAGATCATGTGGCCACCCACCTACAAGATGGTCAGACTTCTTTGTCAAGACCCTGAAAGAACAGTTTGAGGCTCTTCGTATTCCTGAAGCAACCAGATACCATTGGGCTACACTGGCACGTGATAGGGTCAAATGGAAATGTTATTGGCATCCGCTCAAGCAAATCAATGAACAACGGGATGTCAAGTGATCAAGTGATGAAAATTGCTGCTAGCTGATGATACAGATTATAAAAGTATTGTCTTGATTATAAAAGCAATGCTTTCTCCATCATACACTGAAAAGGGCAACACTGAAAACAATAGGCTATTCATCTTTGCCTATATTTGAGATTGGCAAATAAAATACACAGGAGCACCTTAAGATAAAAACATTGCTATCATGATAAATTTCTCTTTTTAAGTAATTGAAGAAATGGGTGTTTGTCTTCAGGACTTCCAAACAGTGAGAATATCGATAATATCAGTTCCTCTCCCAGCTGCCAGTGACCTCTTCTACCTGTGCCACAAACATACTCACCATCAGCTGTCTTAGCTCCAGAATCACTTTCCAAGCTCTGGTCCCTTCTTTCCATCAGATCATCTGCTCAACTAGTCCATACCACACTGTTTACTACTCCAGCAATAATAGCTCAGTTGTAACAGTCTTACTTGGATTTATACACTGGCCAAGATGAACTATTATTCTTTGGTCTGAAATAACAATGACAAAAAAGATGACAATATAGGGATAAGCTAATAGTCTCAGGCAGCAAAATATAATAATTCCCTAAAATGAGATAAAGCAAATTGTGTCCCAACTTCATGCCTGTAGTAACTAAGCCGTGGTACAGGGGAGGCCGTGGAATGGAGTACTATGCCTGAGCAGATGAAATAAAGCTGTGGATCCAGGAAGATGAAGCTGCTAGAGCTGCAGAACAAAAATACCAGATAGGAGAAAAGTGAATAGGGGGACTGATGCATGTTACCGAGGGTTCTGCTCCCTGTCATTAGCTAAACACTAACCAACAAAAGCAAGAGTGGAAGATAACCAGCCTCGAGGAGAGAATCACCCAAAGGGATGAGAAGTAATTATATATAATTATATATATAATTAAAAAGTTGAAAGAGTCATAAATTAGTGCATCTGGGAGTTATGGGAAAGCTTCAAGGATCTAAAATGCTTAAAATTAGAACTGCTGAAGGAATACATGGGTATAGAAAACGGGCCAGAGTGATAGTCCAGCAGGTAGAGCGTTTGCCTTGCATATGGCAAGGCATCCCATATAATCTCCTGAGCACTGCCAGGAGTAAGTAATTCCTGAGCGAAGAGCTAGAAGTAACCCCCTGAGCGTTGTTGGGTGTGAACCAAAATGAAAAAAAAAAGAAATATAAAAAATCATGAATTTGATAAAATAAACCACAAAATCATCAAAAGTCTCAAGGACAAGCAATATTTAAAAACCCTACATTCGAGGTATATCAAAATTAAATTGATGAGAAAGTGTTGAGATTTGCCTCCTCCTTCCCCTGCAGAAATCACTTTTCTATAGCCCATTTCACTATACTCATTGTCACTCCTGGATCATTATTACTTACACTCCCTGATTATTATTGTCATGTAATGCCATAGATGACAATATGATTATATATAAAACAAATATAAATGTTGGGGGAGAGTTCAGAGTACTGGAGCTCTAGCCTAGTTAACAAGGTCATGAGGTCAATTCCTGTGACACTAAGTATAGCCTTGATGGCTCCCAGCACTGCTGGACAGAGGTAGCACCTCCATTTCAAGGCCTGAGCATTGAATCCTTCAACAGATGTAGCCAGGCAAGAATGATAGGGAAGAATGCCTGGGCCACCAGAGCACGTCCTAGAAGGGCCCCGAAATAAACACAAATTAAATTATTTCAGAGACTTAACCAGAGACTTACAGACATGGGGCAGAGCTGCTACTTGCTCTCCCAGTGCCCAGCCACTCACGAGGCACCCGGGAGGGATGGCGGGTTCTAGCCTTGGCCCGCCACCCCAGCAGAGCCGCACAACAAGCCTGATGACCTCCCCCACTCCATTGGGCTGCCATTTTCCACATCTGGACTTCCCTCTCGTCAGAACTCCACCCAGCGACAGCCTATCACAGCCAATCTCGGCGGCGCAAGCAGCTGCATGGTTCATCTATAAATGCTATATTTAGAGGTAGGTGACTACAAGGGTATGCCACCTGCATGGCAAGCCTGGCAAGCTACCATGTTTTATTTGATATGCCAAATACCAGTAACAATTATATTAGTTCATTCCCATGACCTAATATAATGGTTTGAGGCTCTTTATGTTCCTGGAGCGAATAGATGCCCTTGGGCTCTACTAGCATGAGACAGGACATATGGAGATATTACTGGTGCCCGCTCTAGCAAATAGATGATCAACGGGAGGATAGTGATAGTGAAATTATTTCAGCAAATGATCTTTGAATACACTGACTTCTCAATTCTTTGACTACCTTTTTTATCATAGATGGAATTGTCCTCACACACACTGCGGGGAGGGGGCTGCCTAGAACTTGTCATTACAGTTACTTACCCCATCTATAACTCTATTTTATGCATCTCATTCTGACCTTGCTTGATGTTTTACTGTGAAATTTGAAGTTATCAGGTTAAAATGCCCACAGACTTGTCCCCAAGACACTTGATACCCGTGCATCAGCAACAGTTGCTCGTCATTTCTGCATGTTACTATATCACTGTCACTATCTTCCTGTTCATCATCGATTGGCTCCGAGTGGGCACCAGTAACATCTCCATATGACCTGTCTCATGCTAGTAGAGCCCAAGGGCACCTGCTTGCTCCAGGAACATAAAGAGCCTCAAACCATTCCATCAAGTCATGGGAATGAGGTCTAAAATTGTTACTAGTATTTGGCATATCAAATACGACACGAGTAGCTTGCCAGACTCTACCGTGCAGGTAGCATACTCTTGTAGTCATCTCTAAATCCAGCATTTATTGATGAACCGCGCAGCTGCAAGGTCTGTGATGGGCTGGTCTGCTGGGTGGAGTTCTGACGATAAGGAAGCCCAGATGTGGAAAATGGAGGCCCTCATGGAGTGAGGGGTCATCTGGCTTGTTGCAAGACTCGCTGGGGTGGCGGGCCAGGGCTAGAACCTGACATCCCTCCTGGGCGCCTCGTGAGCGGCTGGGCACAGGGAGAGCCAGTAGCAGCTCTGCCCCATGTCTGTGAGTCTCTCATGTTGCTATATGCACTCAAGTATATCCTCCTTCCCCCTCAAGGGTTTTCTTTTCTCCTCTTTTCTCCTCTTTTATTCCTGGATCTTCAACAATCCCTCTCTGCAGAATCATCTTCAACTTGTAAACATGTTTTTTCCCCAATTGGCTTGATAAACAAACAGATAACAACAATACACACACATATGCTCAACCCTCTTTAGGAAAAAAAAATCATTTCTGTAATAGAAAACAGCATCTTATTCCAATAACTGGCAATTAGATGGAAATAAGCACTTAGGAGAAAGTCCAGTTCATCCTAAATGAAAGAGGAAAGAACTCACCGTTAATTGCAAGACACAATGTGTAAGAGAAGGAAGAGACAGACAGACAGAGAGACAGAGAGACAGAGAAGAGAGACAGAAAAGGCTGGGGGGAGAGGGAAGGGAATCAGGGGACATTGGTAGTGGGAAATGGGCACTGGTGAAGATCAGTACACATACTATTGCTAATTTCAACTAAATAATGCAGAAATATAGAATACAGAATCACTAAGTGACATATATTAATACCTCCTAATAAATGTAATACAACATCATCCATGCAGTATCACTGACAAACACATTTTACCTAAATCTAATGAAATATTAATTCTTGTATGTAGGGAGATAATATATAAATCATAGTGATTCATTCTTTAAAAAAAAATTTTAAACGAAACTTTCCCCTTATGTTTAGCTCACTTTTTTTTGCAGCGAATCTACTTGTAAACACATATAATTGCTTCCTTTAATTCATCTGCTTTAATCCTCCCTCAAGCTATTTTTCGACAGATATTGTTCACCAAAGTTATTAATATCAGTCACTAGTGTCCTCCACATTGCTAAAACTAATGATAAATTATCAGTCCACAGCTGACTTAATACATCACCAGCAGTGATGTCGAACTTCATCACCTCTTCATATCTTTTACTCACTTGTACTCAAATATCACTCTCCTTTCTCACAGTTAAGAGTGTTAATTCTTAACTCTCAGACTTCTTACTGCCTTTGGACCTGTTCACTGCACAAAGTGAAGGCATAGTCTTCGCACCTCCTCTCATCAAAATCACTTACTTGTCTGGTATGGTTGGTATTCTTGGTCTGCTGGCTTTTCCCATCTCTATGTTGTTTCCCTCATTGGCATCTTTCTAACCCTGGAATTCTATTTCCAACTTAACCATGAATATTTCATACATATTATCCATTTGTACATCTAATATTCCCTACAGAATATATACTGTTCACAATTGAAATACTGATGCTCTTTCTCAGTACTGCTTCAGCCATATCCCTCCCCCCCACCCCCCCCCCCCCCCTATTAACTAATGCTTTTGCCTCCATTCAGGTGTGCAGTCTTAAAATCTGGGCTTCATCTTTTGTTCCACTTTCTCTCACACTAGGTCTAATCAGTAATATTGATTATATTTTCCAAATATAGCCAAGATCCAACCACTTTCATTTTTCCCAAGCAACCATAGCCTTTCAATCACTACAGTTAAATCAGCCATGATGTGACTCCCTGCTTCTACTGGACTCAATCCCTAACCATTCTCATGATAGGTTTTTAAAGAATCACTTGACAGCTTAATCTGATCAGAGTCCTTGTATGTCCTGTAAGCTTGATAAGATCTCATTGTACTTCATTAACTCTTTGACCTCACTTTCTAATATTCATAGTCTTCTTATTCACTATGCAGTCATTAGTAGCTTGGGCTCACAAGTTTCCTTGCTGTCCCTAACATATTCCAGAGGAATTAACTAAAACAGTGTCACACAACATTCACAGACTTCTTTTTGTCATCTTTGTGGTATATTCACAAATATCAGCTCTTCTACCAATAACAAAAATGAATGTGTCCTCTTTCAAAGAAATGCTAGAGAGAATTTTCATAGTAAAGAACCTCAAATCACTCACTTATTATGCAGTCATTAGAAGCTTGGGTGAATTGCTCAGAAGGGAATAAATATATGAGACAAAGTACTTTTCCTCAAATCAATTGAGGAAAATATATAAGAATTGTAACACTAAGTGAAAAACATGGACAGATTTAGAAGTGCAACAAGAGAAGAGTACATTAATTTGATTGAAGGTGACCACATATGACTTTCAAATAATCATGTCTAAAGAGTTTAAATCTTCTTTCACCATGTCAAGGAAGTGACCTTAGGCATACTGTAGAAAATCTCTGATATCAATTTCACCATCTGTAAATTGGTGATACCTGCCTCACAAGCTTGAGTGTCAACAGAGATAATCTGTGCTCATAAAAGGACCATGGGAGATTTCCTATAGTTATTAGCTTTCTCTAGCCTCCAGCCTATCATCATCCTTACAAGGCAAGCACTTTAGAAAGTATGTTCATACAGCTTTAAGCATTTGAAGAAACAGTCTAGCTCAGTACATAAAAATTCAATACCTTGAAACATAATTCGATATCTTTAAAAACATAAGTGCTCTTTATTTTTGTTCTAAGCCATATGCATCTTTTTGAAGAAATGAACCATATTTTTGTTGAGGGCAATTCTATCACATTCTTATACACAAATCCAGTCAATATGGATTGATTTGTGTTCTAATATTCATGAAAAAGCACGCAGTTCAAAAGCAAGCCTCTATGTTTGAGCCTATTTTATGCCACAAATGAACAGCTAATAGAGCCATAGCTAATGACGGTTACATCAGAGAGAACACTAATGCAACAATCTGCTTGACTGCAAGTGGCCTTAGAGGAATTATAATTCATGTAAAATTCTCTTAATTCTTTAGCAATTGATTTTCCTCCCAATATTTGTTTAGATGCAGTGGATTTTTGCTATGAGAAGCAGAATCCATCTGGATAGACTATGTGTAGGTATCCCTGTCAACTGCTCTATCTGAGTCCAGTCTTGCATCATCCCATATCAAATACCAGAAATGTATGTGAAGAAATTTCCAAATGATTTCACCCATCATTCATTTGAGCCGGTCACCACTAATTTAACTTTTTGTGCTCCAGACTTAGTGCAAAAGAACAGAACCAGACAATGCCTATTGTATTCTATCTCAATTCCTGATCCAAGAACTGAAAATAATGATTTATAAAAGAAAAAATGGTAGTGTTGTCCTCAACAAAGCATAGGATGACCCAAGAACTGAAAATAATAACTTATAAAAGAAAAATGGTAGTGTTGTCCTCAACAAAGCACAGGAATAACTTAACATAAAAGTGAGTTTTAGTAGCAATAGCTTAAATTGAGAAGGGAAACCACGAATATGGGCTGGAAAATATTTTCAAACAAAGGGAACAGGCATCTGTTTTTTATGCCCAACAGAGAAAAAAAGGTCATAACAGCACATACATTCTAGCTGTATTTCAGGAACTTCATACATGTGGATGAGGGAGAAGAGTTAACATGCAAAAAATGAGAAAACTGCATACAGAAAGTGGCCGAGAAACATCATTAGGGTGTAATAAAGGGAAGAGGACTAAGGATTGCGAAGGACTTTACTGCACAGTCTCCGCTGGCTGGTACTGTCCTGGCAGGAACATGGGGTTATCATCAGTGCAAAAGTGTTCTTTTGTTTGTTTGTGATTTCCGAGTCACACCCAGAAGTCTCAGGGCTTAATTCTGGTCATGGGCTCAGGAATCATGCCCTGAAGTTCTTGTGGGGGTCAGTGCAGCAGACAGGCCCAAGATTGGTTGCATCCAAGATAATCTCTTAACCTTGTCTCTATAGTCTTGTAAAACTGTTGTTAAGGGTTCCTCTTTTACCATACTAGAGCCAAGAGAATGCTACATTCTCTTTCCTCTGAGAAAGATTGTTACATCCTCCAAACTACAAATCTCTGATCAGGCTCTTTAGCTTTTCTTAATTCCAGAGTCTAAGTTTTCAGGGGGCAAAGTTGCAAACAGCTTTGACAGCATCAATTAAGATACCTGACATTTAGATAACCAGCTGAAATGAAAGAATGTTATTATACTGAGACCTAAAAAGAGCTCATTTGAACAGACGAAATTTTCTGAAGATTCTCAGACTAATCGAATAACTTGTGCCACCTTTCCTTCTTGTCAAAGAAAACACAATGATCAAAGGGTTGTTGTCTGGAGGACTTGACAGCTCCATGCTGAGAGCCGGTCCTTAACTGGACCAAGAAATAAATACCTTTAAACTAATAAGGACTCCAGGTTTGTAGCTGGACACAACTGGTCAGTGTAAACTAAGCAATGCAGTTCTCCCGAAGCAACAGTCACCTACCTCTTCTTTATCATACTAAAACCCTGTGTGGATGGATCTGCAGCGTGTCAGGTGGAGTGCAGTTAGTCAGAGGAGAGGAACAGAAACAATGTTCTCTCCCATATGTGGGATATAAAGACACAATCATAAGAGAACAAAGTCCAAAGGCGATAGAAGCGAGAACAGGAGCACTGTTACTCAGTAGGAACCTTGCCATTGGGTTGAGTGTGAGGGAAAGGTGATAAATTAGGGAAGAGAACACTAGGACAACAGTGTTAGAGGGTGAAGTTTCTGCTCTACAGGCAGACTGGGAGAAGGGAGGGAAATGGGGAATGTTGGTGGAGGTACATGAACACTGGTGAAGGGAATGGTGTTGGAACACTGCATACCTGAAACTTAATACTGAGCAACTCATTAAGTGATTTTTTAAAATTTTCAAAAAGTCAACAAGTAAACCCCATACTATGAAAAAATAAAATAAAGTATTCCCTGTTTAGATTTCTCTAAAATTTCCATGCACATGGTGTATGATTATACTTGCTCACTGGAGGTATCTTATTTGCTTATGCATACCCTCATTTGCACAAATTTATCTTGTTTCCTAGCCATCTCTAAACTGTTATAGCACCCAAAACAACTCTGCATAAAACCAGACCCTCCTTCTACTTTCTAAATCTTGCTCTATAACCTAAATGGCCAGACTATCTCCCTAGCTTGTAAGTGATTTCCTCACCAAAAAAGCTCTTCTTTTTATTCAACTATTATGGAAATTTTTAATATGAAAAATTTTTTCAATGAAGTGATAGAACAACAATTTTCCCACTTAACTTAGAATGCACACATACATAGTATTTAAACACTTGCTATATTGCCAGTCAAGACAGAAAGACAATAAAAATCATCAATTTTTATTATCTTGTCTTACTCTCATTCTTTAGATATGAGAAAGATGAATGAGAAAGAAAAAATGCAGGTGAATGGTCTTACCACTAGCCACTATAATTTTTACAATAAATATTAGAAACTTGGAGTATCTAGGAACAGGGAAACTATTTGGGATAAAGATTAGAGACAGAACATTTTTCACCTGAGAATAAATGAATGGAATGCCATGAGATTAGGCCTGATAGCACCAACAACCAGGTAGTAGGAGACAAGTCGCATCTAGATTTTCTTAAAAGTTAAAAAGTGCATGTTCCCTCCCCAGTCAGGCAGATGTATAAGGTATCCTACTTTTCTGAGACTCCTCCTACCTGGGAGATTTTTATTTCCTAGGAAAATCTGCTTGGGTTCAACCATTTTCATTTTGCCTCTTGCTGCTGATCTACAGTAGGCCAAGACAAAAATCTGTCTTTTGAATTTGGAAAACTTAAACTAATATGAGAGGTGGTTGATGATCCAATTCCAGGCATGCCCAAAAAAGCTTCGCCAAAGCTACTCAACCCTAGAAAGGAACAGTGTACTAATAATTATGGTAAATGATAATACCATCATAAAACAGAGGACTGAAAGTAGGCAAAAGGATATACAAGATAACCTCTAAACATAAGTATTGCAAGCCACAATGTGTAAGAGAATGAAAAGAGAGAGAGAAAAAGAGAGAGAGAGAGAGATGAGAGAGAGAGAAGCGAAAATTGCCAGCCATACATTTGCCTTGCATGTGGCCACTGGGGTTCGATCCTCGGCATCCCATATGATCCCCAGAGCACCACCAGGAGTAATTTCTGAGTGCAGAGCCAGGAATAACCCCTGAGCATTGCCAGATGTGACCCAAAAGAAAAAAAATGCCAGCCATAGAGGCAAGCTGGAGGAGAGTGTGGAACCAGGTGACATTGGTGGTGGGAAATGGACACAGGTGGAGGGATGGGTGCTGGAACACTGTATGACTGAAACCCAAATAAGAACATTTTTGTAACTGTATGCCTCACGTTGGTAAAATTAAAAAAAAAATTAAAGTTACTCAACCCCATCCCAGAAGAAGCCAAACCAAACTGGGCCTGCCACAGACCAACTATAACTAAAATTTGACCAACCACTTGACAATTTTTCGAACAATAAAACTGACTAAAATTATAAATTGCATAAAGTTAACTTGAGTGATATTTGTCTGCCCTATTTGTTTGTAGCTGATTCTCATTACAAGCAATTTAGGCACACATTGCTTATTGGGCCTCTGTTACCTGGGATTACACTTCTAAAATATAACTACAGGTTCCTCCTTTGTAGTGACTTGCTCAGATACCAGCTTCTCTGCCTACAATACCAACCCTAGTACTATAAAATTACATTTTAAAAAATAATATTATTAGATTCTCTCAATGTTGTAAAGATATAAACACTAATTTTTAAATACTCAAATCTTAATGAATATTAAAGGAAAGAGATTATAAAATATAAAAACTAAATGTAACTGCTAAAATAATCTTTAATGTATAAAGTAATCTTTTCATTGTTAAGCTTTCCCTACAACCTTCTCAGTTTAACTCAACATTTTTTCCAAAAGATTTTCAGTACTAATTAACTTCAAAAAAAAGCAGAAGATATCTCTTTTTTGCACCCAAGGTTATAATTTCCCATAGCTTTGACTTTTGTTTAATACTCCGTAAAGAACATTGTATATTTTTTGCTGAATTTTAAAATGCTACCATTCTGTGGGGTAAAGAGCTAAGTGCTAAGTGAAATGTGAAACCAGAATCTTTCTTAGAAATGTGTTCCTCTGAGAAAAAAAATAAGTGTGCCAAATGCATCTTTACAAAGACAAAGAAGAATATTCTTCCAGTCTACTCCAGAAACAGTCGCCCTGGAGAGAATTTTGAAAGGATTCGAGCATTTTAAACATCCTGAACAGAATTAGTTCATTAAAAATATGGGTGAGCAAAGTTCACTGAGGTTAAAAGGAGAAGAATAAGTAAATGATCATTTGTCATTATGTCCTGTTCAAGGATTTCAAGATACCTAATTAACAGGGGCAATTCTCATTTAGATTTGTTATCTAATGGAGCAGTTGTTATTGATCCAACAGTTGACCTCAATGTAGGCTTCGGATGTGACAATAATAATCTCTCTTTATAGTGTGTCTACAGTCATTGACAGTTTGAGTAATGATTAGATGAAACAGGTGATTAAACAGCCAATTCCTAAAAAAATTTTCATTCTATTTCTATTGATGATCCAGACTTTCTACACACTTCATATCTTATCTTTTCAATCCCCTTTTCTTATGTCTTCCTTTCTTCTTTAAAATGATTTATTAAATTTTTTGAACAGAAGTTTTAATAGAGTCAAAACTTGTAAAGAGAAAAAAAATTTTTCCATTACTAATTTAGATTCAGGAAAATAAACATTTTCAAGTGAAGTGATCAGAATTTAGATTCAGTGATTAAAGTATATAAATTTAACTAGCAAATAAAATACCTTTTAAAGGGAGGGAATACAGATGTAAAATATTTTGCATACAAAGAGATTTACAGAAAAGTAGTGAACCTCAAGGAGGAAATCTAAGGGTTAAAAGGAAATGAGGTGATTTTTCTTGCCTGGAGAATTTCTCTAAAATTTAACTAACATGTATCTTTCTCTTGCTTCACATTTCTTCAAACTTCCTTTAAAATCAAACTACATTGCTTCACTAAAAAGAAAAGAATTGAGAGTTGGGCCTTGAAGAACAATAAGTTGTAGGGAAGTGACTAGGAAACACAAGCATATAACTAGTGAGAGAGAGAAGAGTGAATGCCTTTTCTCTGCACAACACACAGACACATCTCAGTGCCCTAGCAGAAACCGTCATTGTTCCTCCTTTCCTGAAAAGCAGAAAGAAATCCCTCAAAAAAGAAATGTACATCCTCTTAGGTTAATCAGACGTTAAAAAAATGGCATAAATATATATGTACATATTATGATACCAATATCCAAGGTCAAGTGAAACATATATCAGGAGGTCTTGTCAAAGGTGGAAATTATCACAAACATGTGGGAGTCAGAGGTTAGGTAAGACAGAAAATGGAACAATGTGCTAATAATTGTCGAGGGTACTAATGCCAACCTAGAACTGAGCATTAAATAGAGGCAAAAGATTACACATGACAACCTTTTAATGTATGTTCTGTAATCCATAGTCTGGAAGGGAAGGAAAAGAGAAAGAAAGAGAAAGGGAAAGAAATAAAGAACCTGCCATGGAGGTGGGCTGGGGAAGCGGGGAGGGGAACCAGGGACGTTGGTGGTGGGAGATGGGCACTGGTGGAGGGACGGGTGCTGGAACACTGTATGACCAAAACCCAAATATGAACATTTTAATTGTATATCTTTTTATTTGTACATCTCACGGTGGTATAATAAAATACTTTAAAAAAAAAGAAATGAAAAGAATAAATAAATAGAAATGCAAAAAAAAAAAATGACTTGGGCCGGAGCGATAGCCCAGCGGGTATGGCATTTGCCTTGCACGTGGCCATGCCGGCCCGGGTTCAATCCCGGCATCCCATATGGTCCCCGAGCACCGCCAGGAGTAATTCCTGAGTGCAGAGCCAGGAGTAACCCCTGAGCATCGCCGGGTGCGACCCAAAAAAGGAAAAAAAAATAAATAAAATAAAAAATAATGACTTGATTTGTCTCTTTATTATCAATTGCCCTAGACTCAAAATATTCCTAATGTCAAGGGAAAATCTAGCAGCTCCCACCTCCACCCACCATCTTACCAATAGAGAATGGCCCAGCATGACAACTCCAAGGAACATGATACTGCCAAATCTTCCCAGGTGGACTGGTATGGGATAAAAGCTGGGTCCTTTTGGAATGGGGAAGGCTGAGTTCCCTTTCAGCCTCAAAGCACAGCAGCCGGCAGCCAAACCGACACCCTCCGATTTAGAACTGCCCAGATCCACCAATGAAACTCATCAAACTGCCAAGCCACCAATTTTTTTCCATATTTAAAGCTTGTAGACCACAAAGACACTATGCACCCACGTGATGCCTCAGATTTTACCAGTACTGTCAGTCAAGTAGGATCAGAACAAATCTGATGGGAAGTTTCATAGAAGACCATCAAACTCCATGAACCTAAACAGTAGCACTGAAGGTTCAACTAGCATTAAGCAGTTCAGTAGATCCTCGGATAATGACTTTACTGAGAACATTGTGAGATATAATAATTATCTCAAATTGATTTGCATTGATCAAAGATTTGAGGACTCTATTTACCTATGTATTGCAACAATTAGTATGAAATAAAGTTGATTGTGACTGAAAGGGGCAGGCTGAGGTGGGAAATTAGGGACACTGGTGGAGGGAAGGGAACAATGATGACGGATTGGTGTTGGAACATTTAATGCCTGGAACATATGCTATTATGAACAACTTGGTAAATCACTGGGTTATAAATAAACTTGGAATATTTTCCAATTTTCCGCTAGCACTTTATATAAACACTGCAATTTACAAAGTTGTTCATGATGATTTGTTATAGGCTTTCAACATTACAACACCATTCCCACCATTACACCTTTCCTCCACCATTGTCTCCTGTTTTCCCAACCACCTCTAAAGCCAGCCCCCCTCAATAATTCATTTAATATTGCTTGTTATCAATAATTTGCTAAGAGAATGATCAAAAACGTTTCCGTAGAAGAAAGTGAAGATTGTTCTATCTCATCTTGAAGTCATTACGTCCTTGTGTAAGAGATTACTAAAATGTTGTTACAGGTGAAGTCTTTAGTGTTTATGTTTTGTTCACCAATATTGATTGCCTTCACACTAGATTGAATGGTTTACAACCCATTCAATCTAGTGTGTATTACTAGTTTACTAGTTTATGAAGTGTTGTAGAGTTTGTGACCGCATGCTCCAGTAGTCTAAAAATTCGAATAACTTTTAAAGGAAAAAATATTCCTAATGTCAGGGAATGGAAAAAAATAATACAGGGGTTAAAGCACTTGCCTCGCATGTAGCGAGTGGTTCATTTGATCCCAGCACTGCATATGCCCTTGAGCATTGTTATGTGTCACCAAAACTACCTTCAACCCCAAATACTCTTAATATTAAGAGAGAATGTTTTAGGAGAGTATCTACTGGACCTTTTCAAAATTTTTATGTTCATTTTGTCAGAATGTCATAGGAAGACACCCAGTGAGGATTAAAGTTATTAGGCACTAGTTTCATTTGACATAAGAAGAATTCAAACCTGAGTGAGAAAAATAAAAAATAGAAAAAGGATTAATAGAGAAAAGTAACCAGCAAGGAACCGAATGCAGATACCTTTATAGTTATCAAAATATTGCTTCTAAGATGAGAAGTTTACTAAAAGCTAGAGTACACATTCAAAGACTCAGAGCACGTGCAGACTCCAGAGGACTAATTTCATTTTACACAAACTTCTAGCTGACATAGAGATAGAAGTGAGGTGATTTAATGAGAAGCAGAATGTTCATAGAACATCCACTAAAGAAGGGCAAGGACTTTGGCGTGGTAATTGACCTACCCAAATTCTTATCACATTTGGTCACTTCTTGTGGTTGCATGGAAATTGTAAACTCTGGCAACGCCGGTGGGTGTGATTCTATATGCAAATGAAATGTCAGTAGGACATAATGAATTTGGAATCATCTGACACTAGATCTTCCGTCTTACATTTACTTGGCTCCAACTATTATTAGACTCCAACTGATCTGAATGTCTTGCTCTTGTTTCTTATACAGCATCTGTGACATATTAACTCCTTTGGCCAGCACTGAATACAGATATGAAGAGAGACTTGATCAAAGATGGAAACTGGTCAAATCTGGGAGTAATCCACGCAGACATGTTACAGGACAGGGTACAACTGAACATAGATTAAGTAAATAACAGAATGATGTAGTTACATTTTGCTATGTTTGCACTAGGGAATACTTTCTGATGAGAAGCAAAGTTATGACTCCTTTTCTGTTTAGGTCAGTTGTATATTCCATTGACACTGATTTTTCTATCTAAATAATGTAATGATAGTGATGAGCAAGGTGCCCTAGATGGAATGTATAAAATGGTAACTTAAAAGAAAATGGATAAATAAATATTCATGTTGAAAGACTATATATTTTTCCATAAAGAAAGGAGAGATGACATGAAACCAATGTTCACAGAACTTTTATCCAAAAAAGTTCATGGCATGTCTGAAACCAATGGACTCGAGCTATCTCAATACAATGCTGAAACATCTGGGAAGTGGAGGCCCAAGTAGTCATCCAGATATCTTCTCTACAGAAAAATCTGTCCTCCAGATGTTTGCATTTTCCAGGTCAAACATCTGGATGATTGATGTCCCGTCTTTTAATTTTTATTCGTATATGTGAACATTACTCAACTATTGAATAATGAATTATATTCCCTGGAGTAGGACTGTAATTCAACTTTTTTCCCTACTCGACTTTTTTTTTTCCTTCAATATATATGCACACATTTATAAAAACATAAATAAAAGGGCAAATGGTAAATTGTCTGGAGCTTCTTATTTTAAAGTAACTATAGAACAATAGCTGGGTGGCTTGAATTTTCTATGCAGCATCTAGCACACCAGGTGCAGTCAATAAACATTAAGCCATCAAATAAATCAGAATCACAAACTGTGGTCTGCATTAAAGAATACATTAGAGTCAGCTGCTTTTGCAGCAGAGTGAATCTCAAAAAAAGTCTCAGTTGATTGACTTTCCTAAACATTAATGTGCATACAAATTTCCTGGGATATTGTTAAAATGCAGGTTCCAATTCTGGAGTTGGGTCTCAGAAACTTCATTTATATCAGACTCCCACATTGATGTGACTAGTTCATTGCTGAATGGGAAGAAAATTGTGGACAAGTAGGAAAAAAGCCAAATCTGCCTCTTTACCAAGTCTAAAAAATTCTATTACAAATAAAACAATAAACATGTATGATTATCAAACGAATTATAATTTAAAATATTGCATTATTTGGAAAATCTAATACAAAATCTGAAAATTCTAAGAAATATAAACAATTAATACTTTTAAAATTAATTTGGGGGTTATGTTTGTTTGGGGGTCACACCCAGTGACTCTCTGGGCATTTTTCCCAGCTTTGCCCTCAGAAATTATTCCTGGCACTGTTCAGGAGACATTTGGGATATCAGGGATTGAACCTAGGTGGGCTACCTGCAAGGCAAACACCCTACCCATTGCATTATTACTCTAGCCCCTTAAATGAATTTTTTTAATTTTTCAGAACTGAATCAGTAATATAAACCTAAAAGAGTTTTCCCTAGAAAAAAAATAGTTTATATAATATTATTAGGACAGAAAAAAAGATTAAAAAGTAGATAGTAAAAAAGATAATAGCTTAAAGCTAGAGGTATGCAAATATAAACCAACAGCGACTTTAGTTAGGTTTTGAAATCTACATCATCAAAGTCTACCTCACCAAAAAAAGTCTTTTATTCCTACATATATTCCTACATATAACAAATAAATTGTAATTATAAGTCAGTTACATCTTATAAAATAGTAAGCCTCAAGTTCATTATTTCCAGAAATAAATGGTACTGTGAAAAATCTTTACAATACAAAGTTATATAAAGTTATTTTCAAATTGTCCCACTTATCATTCTACATAAATGGTGCCTGAAAATTAGTCTATATTGAACTCAATCACTTTGACAAAAATATTGTGCTAGGTACTCTCCAGAGTTGTAGTGCTCATCTGACATGGATTCTAACTTAGATCTTGTAGTTTAAGAGGGAGATAAACATGCGTTCATAAATAAATGACTAAAATATGAACTCAAAGTATAATTGTTAAAAATACACACAAGCAATGAGTTTTATAAATTCAAAAGCACAGGCAGAAACCTGGTGGATAATAGCACCTTCCCAAAGCTGATCAAAATGAAAGGCCCGGTTAGAATGTTTAATTTTTATGAAAATTTCTCAGATACATTAATTTAATGATTTTAAGAATTCCCATTTGTACATCCTCTTCCAATTCAGGTAAAATGAATCCTCATCATATTAAAATGCCAAGATAGCTTATACACAGTACAAACAATTCCCTCAAATGGATTCCTGCAATACAGCATTAAAACCACTTTCCGAATTAATGTATAGTGGTGGTGTGTTGGTAGATATTTAAAAGTCAGCTCTGGAGGGTAAAAGGAGCTCTGATTTTCAGCACTTACTGATTCCCTGTGGTGTAAATACACTCATCATGCTAATTTTAGTTTACTAATGTGAGGTCACAGAATTCAGCACAGGGAAGATATGATCTCAGTCAGTCCTCAATACTTATCTGTTGACATTTATAATTTGTGGTAAATAGAATTGCAGGCTCTTGAGAAAAACTGCCTGGGCTTACATTTTGGTTCTATAATTGATCACTTATGAGAACTGGTAAATCACTCAACCTCTCTAAACTTTACTTTTTTTCTCTTGTAAATAGAGAATACTAATACAATGTAATTGTTAGACAGAATGAATTCATTAATATATAAATAAATCATTATGTGAATGTTTGTCATTAAATGTCATTACTGTCAACCATAATAATTCTACTGAAAATTAATCTCCGGGTAATTTTTTAAATCACAGTCTCTGCCCACAAGGACATCTTGTAAAGTAATAGCTCATATCGTTTTAGAAATAACACTACCAAGTCATTTACCCTAGAAACAAGATACTGAATCTTAAAATAAAATGACTTGAATTATCATAAGATAATGACTCTCTGGAACATTATATAAATATTCTGAAATTTTTAACAAATACTGGAATTTAAGTCTGGAATTTAAGAAATTTTTAACAAATACTGGAATTTAAGTCTGGAATTTAAGAAAGCTTTGTTGATATAATACTTTAAGATTATAGGTTTAGACTTATTCTGTTATTCATTGGTCTTTAACAAAAAAAAATCATAACAGAATAATAAAGCAAGAAGGTGACTTTAATTTCAACTCTGTGTATTGTCTTCATTCCCACTGTCATTCACCTCATTTATATATAGTTTAGTGTGAATGCATCTCAATCTACTAAGAATACAGCTCCCATATGATCCAGGGCTTCCATTTCCTAATATCTACCTCCTAAACACACACAAAAATATCTTAATTCAAAAATTATGTTCATTGAAGCACTTAGTGCAATAGCCAGGATAGAGAAACACAGATGAGCACTTGGATAAATAAGTTGTGGTATAAATACAAAATAGAATACTTACAATCTTAAGAAAAGATGAAATTACATGATTTTCTGCAACCTGGAAGGAACTAAGAGCATCATGTTAATTGAAATAAGTTAGAAGGTAAAAAATCAAATATTAAGTGTTCTCAATTGTCTGCAGTATATACAGCAACAGGACTAGAGAACGGAAGGTACCAGGTGATATCAATCCCTTAGCTCTAATTACAGAAATGAAAATTCCAAGGATGAAGAAGTTGTAGGTTGGGGGAGGCATTGCGGAGCAGACTGAAAAGATCCTTAGAACATTGGTCAACACTGGACATTTACGTGGTTTTACAGGTGAGAAAACTATGTACATCAAAACCATGAGTCAACATTTTGGCAACTTGTGACCCAAATAATAACCACAATTGTTGTTTGTTGTTTTGATTGACTTTTTGTGTAAAGGCCACACGCGGGCGCTCCCGGCCCCCCGACAGGCCGGAAGCGAAGTTCCCTTCACCCGCCGCGAGGAATGGAGAACACCAGGGATCCGGAGGTTTTAAAAAGACTTTACTTATCACAGGTTCAGGCAACAAACAGCAAAAGGAAAACCCGACAGGTCCAGGCAGAACCCCAGCCACGGCAGGCCAAGAGCGACCACCACGCAATCTTCCAAGGGAAACGCTACAAGGCGAGATTCCACCAGGAAGAAGAAGCCCGGGAGAGCGGGAACCGGCAAGTTTACCCCCCCCCTCCCCCGCAACCAGACCCTTCCCCCCATTGTTATGGAAAGCAGGGAGGGCCAAGCCCTCAGTAACCCCCCCCCGCACCCCACCTAGGGCCACGGCTAATGTTTTGAGCCAGGAGGAGGCCTTTGAAAGTAGGAGGGGTTTCGAGAGGCAGCACTACTAAAGACAACACCAATGCCAGTTAAATATTTCCCAAGCCTCACAAGTCTCCTCCCACTTCATTGATTTTAATTTATCAGGGAGCCGCTTGTTTGTTTGGAAGCAAACAGCATCCCTGGCAAACAGGGTCCCGCGGCCAGCAATGCTGGAAGATCAGCAGCCCACGGGGAAGCAGGGGAAAATACCAGCTAGACAGCATACAGCGGATAAACGCCACATAGACCCCCCATCCGGAGGACGTGGGAGGCAACCAGAGCAGAGCAGCGGCCCTTAGGAGTCCTGACACACATCCAGTACTGCTCAGGACTTATTCCTGCCTCAGTACTTGGGAATCACTGACGGGAGTTGAGGCACCATAGATGTTCCTGGAGATTTAAACCTGAGTCAGCTACATGACCTTAGCCTTAGCCACTGTGCTATTCTCCAATCCATAAGAAGTAAATTTTGAAGAATCTTTTTTAAAAAAGGGAAAAAAATTAACCTTTTGAGAGTCAGGGAGCTAGCTTGATGGACTGAGTGCATTCTTTTCATGGAGGAGGACCAGGTTCAAGGCCCTTTACCACAAGCCAGGAATGACCTCCCTATCACAGAGTAGACTAGCTCCACTGGTGTGGCCTAGAAGGCAAGGGAAAACATTGTGTTTAAAATGACTTAACCCAAAGTTTTCTATTCAAAATCTCCCATTAATATGACTGCCATAAATTTTATTATCCAAATATGGACATATTTAAGAGTGAAATGGGATACTCATAATTATGCCAGAAAACTAGCAGAAACCGAGACATACAAGCTGAACCCAGTCATAAATCATTCTACCTAAGGACATCATTAGAAAGTGGAGAGAAGTGTGTGAATTCTCAAACTACCATTGCATAGATAAGTGGATTAAAATTAAGACAAACTAGAAGGATGGCCTAAAAACTCAGTTTACTAATGGGGAACACAAGGTCACAAGGAAGTTCACTTACTTCGTAGCAAGTCCCTTGAAGGCAGATAAAGAATTACGAATGCAGTTAAGCTAGTTGGAATGCATTTGCAACTATGTTTCGATTTATTCTATCCTAAATTATGAGACTTATATAGCTATATTGTACACAGAGGCAGACACCTAAACTTGGTTATCCTGGAGTATTATTTATCATGCAATAAATACTAAAAGCAAAAAATTGCTAAAAAATAAAATCGTAGGGGCTGGAGAGATAGTACAGTGGGTTTAATCCACAGCGCACTAGGAGTGATACCTGAGTGCAGATTCAATGGAAGTCCTGAGCACAGGCAGGTATTACTGCCTGCCTGTGATGATAAGAATATGATAAGAATAGAAAACTACAGACCAATGAAGACAACTGCAATGGCCCTCAATAAAACAATAGCAAGCAAAGTTCAACAATATGTTAAAAACAATCATACACCATGATCAAGTAGAACTTATCCCAGGGATGCAAGAATGGCTCCCAAAATGCAAATCAGGAGCCAAGTTGACAGTACAGCTGGTAGGGCATTTGCTTTGCACAGAGCTAAGCCCAGTTCATCCCTGTCATTCCATATGGTCCCCCAAGCACCACCAGGAATGAGTCCTGAGTGCAGAATTAATCCCTCAATCCTTTTCTCTAATTCCCAGAATATATACATGTATATGTGTATATGTGTATGAGTGTGTATCTGAAGTGGCAAGTGCCCCAAAACAAAACTAGTCAGTATAATACTCCACGTATCATTAAAAGAAAAAATAAAAAATTGTATAACCATGTCAATAGAGCAGAAAAAGCTTTTGAAAAGGCCTAATCCCATTCATAAAACTCTCAATAAAGTAGAAATAGAAGGAACTTTGCTCAACACAGTTAAAGTCATTTACTATAAATCCAAAGTTAACAACAAATGGCCAAAGACAAGAGAACCTGAGAGCTAATCTGTAGAACTGAGCTTGCCCTCGGGAGGAAGGGAAAGGAAGCATTCTTGGGATATTGATGGAGGGAAGCAGACGCTGAGATAAGTGTGATGTTGGAATTTTGTATGCATAACTATCACAAAAAATATTTTAAATCATGGCAACTCAATAAAAATAGAAAAAGTTAAATTTGGAAAGCTTGTGAAGAAAAACACAACTCTATTTTGCAACTAAGCTATAGCATTTAAAAATAAAAATATAGATATTTTGGCTGACAATCCTCTGAACTTTCATTGTCTCTCATGTTCTTATCACGTTCTGCTTCTTTTGCCCTTACTTCTCCTCCCTTCTCTTTTACTGCCCTATCTCTTCTCTGGACTTAGAATTTATGAACAAAGGTTTTTTTTCCCATACTCATAAAAAAACTGGCTTTGGGGACCAGAAAGTTAACACAGCAGGTAAGGCACTTCCCTTGCATGCAGCCAAGCTAGGTTGGACCTCTGGCTCCTCACACAGTTCTCTGAGCCCTGCCAGGAGCACTGAGTGCAGAGAAAGCCCTGATCACCACTGTATATCCCCCATCCCCAATCCCCCTCCACAAAAAAATTATAATAACTTTCCTTTCTTTTTATAATTTTATATCACCAAATGCCCTTAAAATTTGGTGTGGTACAATATAGAAAATGTAGGAAGTATTCAGTACTCTCTATCCCAACAATTTTTCCAGTGAAAAAAATTTCACTTAAAAATGTCATCACTATCACTATCACTATCTTCCCGTTAATCATCTATTTGCTAGAGCAGGCACCAGTAATATCTCCATATGTCCCATCTCATGCTAGTAGAACCCAAAGGCATCCGCTTGCTCCAGGAACATAGAGAGCCTCAAACCATTATATTAGGTCACGGGAATGACCTAATATAAATGTTACTGGTATTTGGCATATCAAATACTACACTAGCAGCTTGCCAGGCTTGCCGTGCAGGTGGCATACTGTTGTAGTCACCTCTAAATAAAGCATTTATTGATGAACCCGCGGCCACTAGCCGGGCTGTGATAGTCTGGTCTGCTGGGTGGAGTTGTGAGGAGAGGGAAGTCGGATGTGGAAAATGGCGGGCCCCATGGAGTAGGGGAGGGGTGGTCTGACTTGTAGTGAGGCTCTGTTGGGGTAGCAGGCCAGGGCTAGAACCTGCCAAGCCTCCCGGGGCGCCTCACAAGCAGCTGGGCACAAGGAGAGCAAGTAGCAGCTCTGTCCCATGTCTGAGAGTCTCTGGTTCAGCATACCTGGGCCAGATTGAAAAAAAACTGCTGCAGGGTGGCTGTCGATGATCCGGGCTGTGATAGTCTGGTCTGCTGGGTGGAGTTGTGATGAGAGGGAAGTCCGGATGTGGAAAATGGCAGGCCCCATGGAGTAGGGGAGGGTGGTCTGGCTTGTAGTGAGGCTCTGTTGGGGTAGCAGGCCAGGGCTAGAACCCGCCATGCCTCCCGGGTGCCTCACAAGCAGCTGGGCACAAGGAGAGCAAGTAGCAGCTCTGCCCCATGTCTGAGAGTCTCTGACATGTCTCACGGCCATACCACCCTGAACGCGCCTGATCTCGTCTGAAAATGTCTTAGTCTTGTTAAACAATTATCAAACTAAATTAGAAAGTAATTGCATTTATTTAGAAAGTAATGCAACATATTTGTATGTATATGCAAGGCTTTTACCATGCTGGAAGCTGAAGTAGGTTTAGTCCCTGGAAACCCCATGTGATCCCTTGAGATTCCCAGATGTGCCCTCAAACCTAAAAATGTTAATTTTTAGTGCAGAATATTTCAGATTGCTATTTTAATTACCCATTTTGCTTCAAATAATAGCATTTGTTTTTAAAATTTTATGTTAAGGGTTCATAACCTTGAATTTCAAATTCAAGAAAAGATTCTTTTCTATTTTTCTTTTATTTTTTAATTGTATTTATTTATTTATTTATTTGTTTGTTTATTTATTTATTTTGCTTTCTGGGTTACACTCAGATGCTCAGGGTTACTCCTGGCTCTGTGCTCATGAATCACTCCTGGCACTGTGTGGGGGACCATATGGGATGCCGGGATCGAACCGGCATTTATTTGGAGGTGTTTAAAGAATATGCCTCCCACACGGCAAGCCTAGCAAGCTGCTCGTGTTGTATTTGACATGCCAAATGCCAGTAACAATTATATTGGGTCATTCCCATGACCTAATGTAATGGTTTGAGGCTCTTTATGTTCCTGTAGCAAGCCGATGCCCTTTGCTCTACTGGCATGAGACGGGACATATGGAGATATTACTGGTGCCCGCTCTAGCAAATAGATGATTAAAGGGAAGATCGTGATCGTGATCGTGAATTGCATTTACTCAAAAAAGAAATGATGGCAACTGTACTACAATGTTGGCAACAAAAATGAAAAAGAAATGGACATATATGAGAAACCTGAAGGAGTTTAAGGACACAGGTACTTCTTGCAAGTTTCCATCCACAAAGCTTGTGAAGCTTGCCTCAAGTGGAGGGCCCAGGAAGTGCAGTTCTATAGAGAAGGACCCAGTAGGTCAATGATCACTATGCATAAGAACTGGGTGCTGAAAGCAGGTAAAGGGATATACATAATAACTTCTCAGTACCTATATTGCAAACTATAATGTCCAGAAGGAAAGAGAGAGAGAGAGAGAGAGAGAGAGCCAGAGAGAGCAGGAGCAATGGGATAATGGGAGGAAACTGGGGACATTGGTGGTAGGAAATGTACATTGGTGAAGAGATGGGTACTGGAACATTGTATGATTGAAACCCAATCTTGAACAACTTTGTAACTATGTATCTCATGGTGATTAAATTAAAAAAATCAAAACATAATAAAAAATTTAAAAACATAAAAGACACAAATGCTGGCAGTTGTTAGAGTAGAAGAAGATCAGTCAATTACATCCTCTCGTTCTCTTACCAAGTTAGGTTAACTACAAAGTTGGTGGCGTGTTTATGAAGATAGTTCTCTTTAGGAGGAAGCAATTCCATGAGGGAATATGATGAGATCAATTTTTTCCCTAACTGTATGCACGTAACAAGCCAAAGCCTTTTCTATCTTTATCAAGGGGATGAAATGTCTCTGCCTTCATACAACATGGGAGCTTTTTTTTAAAAGAAAAAATCTATGTATTTCTCTTGCTCTTTGTTTCGATTGCCTTTGAGTATTCACTACCCACCATTAACAATATAAAAATGTTGATTAGAGAGTTCCAAGACAAAACTTTGCAGGTAATTTCTTTGGGTTGGATCTTAGCATAGCATGTCCCCTAAGCACCGTCAGGAATAACCCCAAACACTGAGATGGGAATAGTTCCTAAACACTGCAAGATAATGTACAAGCCCAAAGCAAGTGAAAACAGAATAGTAAGAAATATATTGTCACTTGTCTTCCCGTTGTTCATCAGTTTGCTAGAGAGGACGCCAGTAATGTCTCCATTCATTGAGAATGAGGTCCATTACTGTTACTGTTTTTTGGGATATCTAATACACCCCTGGTAGCTTGTCAGGCTCTGCCGTGCATCTGGGTTCACCCCAGGGGGCCCAGACTTTTTCTATGTCAGACCATCAACAATCCAGGGCCCATGGGGCATAACCCTGGGTGTAGACAAGCCTGTCTGCCTGTCTGCCACCTGCTGATGCAGCCAGGCACCGCAGCCACACCTGCAACCCCTCAAGGGTCAGAAAAAAATATGTCAATATATATAAAAAATCAGATGCTCATCAGACAACTTCTCAAAGGTGCTTTTTAAATAGTTGGATGCACCAGTTTGATGCTCAGGAAAATGACAGTGATGGCACAGACTTCATATACAAAAACATCTGGTTTTAAGACAGAGAGAGAGAGACAAAGAGAGAAAGAGAGGAAAAGGGGGTACCTGCTACTGAGGCAGCCTGGGGTGGGTGGGGGGGGGTTTGGGTATACTGGTGGTGGTGGATGGGGCACTGGTGGAGGGATGGGTGTTGGAATACTGTATTACCAAGAACCAATTATGAACACCTTTGTAACTGTGGTATAATAAAAAAAAAATCTGGTTTCATGTTCTAGCTCACTATGGCAAAAGTGTGTTGCTTGAACAAACTACTACTCTTTTTGATGATGCCTTAAGGTACCAGAAAAGCTTAATTGAAGCTCTTAGAAGAGTTCAATCAAAATAAGCAATTAATTTTGTTATTCAGTACCTCCTAGGTAGCAGACACTTCTCTGAGTACTTCATAGCTATTCACTTATAGAATCATCAAAACAATCTTGTGACAGCTTCATCTACATTTAAGATTTAAAAATAAATGTAACAAAGGCAAGTAGCTTGTGAAATATATAAGAAATATATAAGTAGTAGGTTTGATACTAAGAAATCTGATTTTAGAGTCTGCACACTTAACCATTCCATTGGGCTTTCTCTTAATGACATTATCTAACATAATTGTAACTAAAATGTCTTGGAATTCATCATAAAATGATATAAAGACATATGGAAAACTGAATAATAACAATACCAATAACAGCTATATTTCATTGAGTGTCTATTAATTGTAAGGCAATATGCCAAATGTTTTTATATCTCATTTAATTTTCCTCAACAAGTCTAAGATGTAGGTACTAATATTTCTCACATTTGAGGAGGCTGGAGCAATAGCACAGTGGGTAGGGCATTTGCCTTGCATGCGGCTAACCTGGGTTCAATCCCCAGTATCTTATATGGTCCCCTAAGCATAGCCAGGGTTGTTTGTACTCTGAGAACCAAGCCAGGAGTAAGCTCTGAGTACCACAGCGTGTAGCTAAACAAAACAAAAAACAAAACAGTAACCATTCGTTCCTTTGTCAAGACCTTCCTCCACCTTCACAGCAAATTATCTGTCCCTCACATAAAACATCAACATTCATATGTCCCACTCAGATCTAAGACCTACCATGGCGAACCTTTCATTCATCCCTAAATCCTCTCTGGCATCTAGAGCTTTTCAAGCCCCAATATCTGCCCAATTAGCTTCTCAAGGAAATATTAGAACACGATCAATAGGGCAGAATAATCCAGGGTCCAGTAACACTGAGAAGCAGCAAGAGAAAGTTTATTATGTTGTCTTCCTGGTTTGATCAGGGAAAGACTAGTTGTAGAACGGAATGAATAGTGAAAGATCTTTCCAGATCATTCAGCTAGTGGGGAAAATTCAAAGAAAAGGTTTAACAAGTAATCCATAAAAACCACCCCCCACCCCCCCGAGTGGCCATAATGGTAATAGCACAATCTACTCTGAAAGAAAGAAAAGGTTTCCACCAGATATGAGAGTGATGAGAAGTGGAAGAAGGCAGGCATTCCAAGACATGTATATATCATAAGAGCCAATCTTGATTTCTTGGTAAACCAAACAGGAAGGATGCTAGAGCAGGCAGCAGTGCATGATGGAGACCCTGTGTGCCACTAAAAGGACTTCAGGCATTAGCCTAGCAAGGCAGCAAACTCACAGCCCAGAGGACTCAGGAAACTTGGGTCACCAACATAGATTAAGCTGTCCAAGTACCAGATGGAGAACATGCCCTGTTTATAGAAACAGCCTCAATCAGCAACGTCTTGGGTGTCAGGTAGACTGTGGAGAGATTTTCAGTACCCCAAGAGAAACCAAAAATATACATTTCTATGTAAAACAACTCTAGTTTTAAAGACTGAAAACCTTCTCCCAGGTAAAGGAGACTCATTTTACTTTCATGAGGAGAAGCAATAATATCAAATGTTCATTTTAGAAAAACCAAATGTAACAACATACAATTAGTTAACTACTGGAATCGGGTAACCAGCAACCTACTGTAATTGGACTTCTTAGCCTCCATAAACCTATCCACTGATGAGTGACAGGTAATAAGAAATTAAGAAATATTGGGCCCGGAACAATAGTACAATGGATAGGGTGTTTGCTTTGCAGGCAGATGACCTAGGTTTGAGCCTTTGCATCTCATATGGTACCCAGAGCATCATTAGGAGTTATTCCTGAGTACAGAGCCAGGAGTAACCACTGAACATCACTGGGTGTGACTCAAAAAAGCTAATACATATATATGTATATATACGTATGTATATTTATATACTAGTAAAACAATTAGACCACTAAGCTAAATAGAAGTAAGAATAGTGAGAGAGATCTTCTGTCTAAAACTGCATGGGAGTGCTGAAGAGATCTGAATCTAGTCTGAGGCTGTGACATGTTATGAAATATCCAAGAGGTAATAAGCAATGCTATTCAAATTGAGATTATTAAAATCATGCAGCAACTTGAAAAGGTGATCAAGCACTAAGGTCAGGAGGGGAATGACCACAAATATGTATCTCTGGTGACATTATAAAAATATCTGATAACATATAAGTCAAATACACATACAAAGGTTGAATACAATTTGAAAAAATAAAAACGGTTTGTTTAAATTAACATTATTTTCTATTTTTTAACTCATCATCTCCTCTAAAAAATCATTTTGCTGTGAAAGTAATAAAATGATGGTAAATAGTTTCTGTGTGACTTTTGAAGACAAACTTGGCATAAACTACTGAGTTTGGTGAAGACTTTCTGGAGGAGGTGAGGCTTGAATAAGGCCCTGAAGGAGAAAAAGCAATTATTGCCTAAAGATTAATGTTCCCCTTGCTTCCCGTGTTCCCACATGAACAATCACAATACTTCCCAGAACAGAAACCACAAGTCTATGATATTTAGTGGCAAAGTGTAAACAAAGGCATTGCAATCTTGAAATTAATCTGCTTTGCATCTAGAAATCCACAAATAGTCTAGTAAAGAGGAGCCCATGGGGTTTTTTGTTTTTGTTTGTTTAAAAGATGGCTCACTATGACGAAATGCTCAGGGAAATCACCGGAAATCTGGCTAAAGCACAAATTCATTTATTAATTAGCAGCTGTCCCTCATTATCTTTTTCTTTTTGTAAAATGGGGCCACTGAATTAGCTGATCTCTTGTGTTTGAATCCTGTAATAAAAGACTCTATTTTTCTCTTCGGGAAAGTAGTACTATTCAGATTCTACACATAAAATCTAAGAATCTTATCATTATTGACATGCTCTGGTGTTTTTATTTTATTGTTGAATAAATAAGTATATGTGGGGATCAGAGAGATAGTACAAAGGGTAAGGCACTTGCCTGAAATGTACCTAGTTTCAATTCCCAGTACTCCATAAGGTCCCCCAACTCCACCAGAAGTGATTTCTGAGTGCACAGATATGAGTAAGCCCTGAACAATACAGAGTATGGCCCAAATCAAAAGAAATGTATTTCTAACAAATGTCTTTCTAACAAATAAGTCTCTCACTAGGACACATTCAACCTAAAGAAAAGTGGAACGACATACTAAGGATTCAACTAATGTGCCAGCTTTATTTTCCAGACAGTTGCCACCATAATCAACCATCTTAGTGCAGCCCTAGCAAGTTTTGTCACTGGAACCACTGGGTCACACCACAGTCTAGATATACTTCTGCAACTTTTTAAAACATTGCCGTTTATTTGTAATTGAATCACAGTGATAATTACAGTTACAAAGTTGTTAACAATTGGATTTCAGTTGTATCATGTTCCAAACCTGTCCCTTCACCAGTGTACATTTCCCACCACCACCAATATCCCCACGTTCCCTAATGCAACTTTTTGGCCTGGATTCAGAAGAAAGGCTATCAGTTTTTTTGGAAGCAATAAACTCACTAGTTTATTGCTTCCAAAAAAAGCAATCTCACTTGGTTCTGAGAAGCTGCCAAAGGTGCAGAATGGTGCAAACGACAATACTGAGAAGTAAACTCTAGGGCACACTGCTACCAGAGAGAGGCAAGAACTGGGTATAACTTGTCTTGTATCACTTGTCTTCCCATTTTTCATCAATTTGCTTGAGCAGGCACCAGTAACGTCTCCATTTGTCCCTGATGCATGCTAGTATAGCCCAAGTGCCTCTGCTCACTCCAGGAACATGAAGAACCTCAAACCATTCCTACAGGTCATAAGAATGAGATCTATTATCATTACTGTTTATGGCATATCAAATATGACACAGGTAGCTTGTCAGGCTCTGCCATGCGGGCACTCTTAGTTTTTGCACTTACTGATGTACCACACAGCTGAGCACAGGGAGAGCCAGTAGCAGCTCCATCTGTGTCTGTGAAATAGGCTTCTCTCTAGGGTGGGGTTCTGATGAGCTGGACTTGAGATTGGCTTCTCTCTTGGGTGGAGCTCTGACAAGCTGTGGAACCCAGATTTTGAAAATGGCTGCCATCATGGTGTGGGGGTTCCTCTAGCTTCTTCCGAGGCTCTATTGGGGTGGCAGGCCAGGGCCCAAACCCGCCCTCCCACCTGGAGGCCGAGGCACAGGGAGAGCCGGTAGCTGCTCCATCTATGTGTCTGAGAAATAGGTTTCTCTCTAGCTGGGTGAGCCAGACAAATTTCCTTTCCTTCTTTCCTCCAACACAATGTTCTGAATTACCAGGTAATCTAGCCAAGTGGGTTAACCTGCAAAGCAACTCGCTCTCTTCTTCTACAGCTTGTCGTGAACTAGCACCCTGCCTTCTCCTTGCATTGATTGCCAGCATTCTGTCTCACGTCCCTTTTCTCCTGGATTTTGCTGCTCTGAGTTTTCACCTCTCAAATAAAGCATCAGCATTTAGCTTGCCTCCAGTTCTATTTTCTAGGAAACCCAATGACATTATAAGGACATCTATGAATTTAGATGTGACCATTCAAGTAGATTCTAAAGAGTGGGCAATATGGAGAAATTTTGTCTACCTCTTCCAAACTTGGTACCTTAGAATGTGCTCTAGGGGTCAGGGAGATAGCTCATAGGGCTGGAGCACAGAATGAGCATGCAAGAGGCCAAGCTTTGACCCCTGCACTCCAAAGGTCCCCAAGCAAGGACTGAGCAGGGAATAACCAGCCTCCTAAACATTGCCAAGTGTGTCCCTCAAACAGAAAACAAAATAAATTAAATTAAATTTTTTTCTTTCCCACCTCTAACTAGAAAAGGGAAAAGAGTTATCAGTGCCACCTTGGAAGTTTATACAAGGCAGGACCTCAGTTCTGAATGACTGAATGGAAGAGAGTCATCTGCTAATTTTCTCACATTCCCACTAATCCACATGAACAAGAAATTAGCCGTGGTTAAGTCTGAACCATGCATATCTGAGGTCACATGGGCACAGCAATCCAGCCTACCCAAGTTAATAACACTTATGCTGTCATTACACCATTAACTACAATAAGCAAAGATTAAGACTCTTAAAAAGGTATAGTATTAAGGCTGACATCACATTTCCCTTTATTCCCTCTTCTTATCTAAAACCTTGTTTTATTTGTAAGCTATGTAAATTAAGTAAAGGAAATCCACAGTACATCTCTTCAAAAAATCATTAATAGTCCTCTTGAAATATTACTCTTATAGCCTAATCCCTCAATCCCTCTCTCTTGCTTCCAGAATATATATGCATATATTACAGTATAGATATACATATATACATATATATAAAATACTTGTGCTATCATTACACCATTAACTACAATAAGCAAAGATTAAGGCTATAGGTGTGTATAATTGTGTGTGTGTGAACTGGCAGATGCACATCAGCATAAGTAAAACCACCTTCATGCTGGCTTTACCTGTAAGGAAAGTACAAACATAAATAAAGTAAAAATTAAAACTAAGATCAAGCAACCATTGAAATGAAAAGATCTCTACCCTACAAGTTATCCATGGATAAGAACAATGAATTTATTCTTTAAAAAATCTGGAAAAGTCTCATGGGAAAAACACTTCATTTTTTGATATTATGAGATGGTGTCCTCTAATCTTAAAAACTCAGGAGTACTCTGTGGCCATACCATTTCTTTTTGCAATCACAGCTCAATCTCTAACACAAACAACTCAAACACCTCCGCCACACTTATTCTCTCTTCCTGGCAGCCACACGATCATTCCCTAAAGGTAAGACTGTGATATAGTGGAACTAGTAAAACTCCTGCCTTTCTCTCCCAGTAAGAAAGAACAGCTGTGGGGTCAGTCATGTGCTGAGAATGAATGGCAGCAGCAGAACAGAGTTGCTGCTAAGGAGAAACACAACTCAAACTAAAGGCCAGGCAGGAGGTGAGTCAGGGGAACTATTTGAAACCCTTATCTGTGACTTTTTGCTGGGAAGGCAAAAAAGCTAATGGATCTCTTTGGACCTCAGCCTCACTGATGGGACATCTTAAATGACTGGGGAAACATCATTCTTTTGACTTGTTCATTGAGCAGTTCTCTATACTTATTGAGAATCTTCCATATACCAGGTACAGATATGAGAAAGAGATATGTTATGGCAGGGTTTATCATCTAGTTTGGGAAACTCCATACTACAATTTTCATAAGCAACAAATGCTAAGAGATGCTTTTTTATGTTTTCTCCTGGGGAAATAAATTGCAAGTAGGTGATTTTTTTTTATCGTAAACCTATAAAGTTTCTATAAGGTTCTCCTAAGACTTAAAGCATAAACCTCAAAACTCAGCTTCTGAACTAGAAATGAGAGCACAAGTTCTAATAGATGGTCATATTTGCTATCTCTCAAGTTTTTTCCCCTTGAGAACTTTAAATACATATGCGATTTGTTTCCATGCATTACATATTAGGATCACATTTTCAACTGAAAAACAATGTTCCAGATAACTTAAATCACGTATCACTTGTATCAACTTTAGTTTGTTCATTGTTCATCTATTTTTACACAATTATTTGAGCACAATTGCTAAATATTTGAAGGCACATTTATTGAGTATCCACATATTTGTCAAATATTTACAGAATATATTGCTCATCAGTGTTTGTATCTGTGTGCATATTATTCTAGTCTGGAAGAAGAATAATAAACAAAAAATTACATCCACAAACTCAAGAAAATACATCTCTCTCTTGAAATTTGCCTCCTGTAAAGGGAAAAGGGTTGAAATTTTTACATGAGTAAAATAAAAGGTTTATTATAAGATAAACGTCTGATGGAGCAGCGGGAAATGTAAGTGTCCAGGGTTGGTGAAATGCCTGATAGGGAACCCAGGAAAAGGCTGGCTGAGCAAACCCTTAAGAAGGTGAAGGAATGGACCATATGAGTGCTAGAGAAAGATTTTCATCTAATCATGCAAAGATATGAGTTGGGAGACTGTTGGCCTCTAACTGAGAAGCAGCCCTGGGATCTGTGAGCTGCAGAAGAATAAGGTAAAAAGGAATGGTCAAGAAGGAAAGAGATAAAAGGTGACATGAATCTTGCTTTTAATCTCGCACTGTCAGAACATGGAACTTTATTGAAGTCAAGTGGACAATAGGAGGGACCAAGGATTGGAAAGAAATGCTCTGGTTGTTTTGTTGGCAATAGACTTAGAGAGTTATTAGAAGAAACAGTAAAATTAGCTAGGAGCCTCCTGCAATCCACATGAAGCTAACTGTGGCATAAACTAGAGCCCAGCAGAGAATCTCCGTGATGAAGGAGAAACCAGCAGGTTTCCTGGATGGTGAGGCAAATCAGAGATGCCCTGACCATCTAGGGCCTGAGTATCAACAAGAATGAATTGTCATTTACTAAAATGAAAGGAGACAATGGCAGAGAACCCTTCAATTCAGAACACATGAGGATAATAAAACATACGCCATGCCTTGTTCATGTAAATGGTCATCTCAAGCGTGATTTAAACTTTTTTGCATTTTAGAAATAAAAGCAAGTCTAAAGCAAATGGGACAATGAAACCATTTTAACAAGAAAACATACTAAGATACCATCAAGCTACCAGTATGAATGTACTTTTTTAACAATTTCCCTGGAATACTGTCTCATTTCCACCAATCTGGCTGTCTTTGGATTCTCACAAAGTAGTCTTCAACAAAGAGTCAGATGTGGGGACATTCTTTTGGAGATGGAGTGCTGGAGTATTGGCTAGACAAACAGAAGAGAGAAGGGGGAAAAGACTATGCAAAGTATTGAGATACCATTTGTGGACAGCTGAGTGTTAGTGCTAGAGTGCGTATAGCCACAACTGTGTAAACATAGAGTATATCTCAGAAACATTCCTGGACAATTCTGTGGTATTTTTCACTGCTTCCACCTTCCGTTAGTGGAAAGTTGCCTTCACAGATACTCACACCCTTATAATTGCAGACTACTGGACCAGAGAGATAGTTCAACAGGCAAAGCACTTGCCTTCTATGTGGATGACCTGAACTGATTCCCAGCACCACATAGGATCTCCCAAGCTCACCAGGCATGTTGAGTAGGAGTCAGAGTCAGGAGCAAGCATTGAGTATGTCTGGGTGTGGCCCTAAAACCAAAAACAAAGAAAAAAAATTTGCAGACAATCACTGCTATATTGAACAGAGATTCTGGCAATCAAAAAAAAATCTATATGACAAAAGAACAAGAAACAATAGAGTAAACATTTGGGATGAGACACTGGTGATGCGTAGAAGTGTCTGCCTCAGCTGACCTTCAGCTCAGGTGGAAAGGTGGTGCTTTGCTGTGTTACGTCTGCATCCCTGTACTTGGCATGTAATTTTATCTCTCTGTCCTTGGCTTATCCTATTTCTTTTTTCCACTAACCATTGCATTTCCCAAAATTCCACTCCTGCTTCTCCATCTGAGTAGTGAACAGTAGTCAAAGTCCAGGTGAAATATCCACCCCCCCCCAAAGTTTTCTATTTCCATTTAGAAGATTCTCCTATGCTCATCATGCTTAGAGCACAAATATTCTTAAATTCAATGAGGTCTGTCATAAGACCTCTGGTGTGAGGGTGCTGTGCAGGCCTGGTGACGGGTTCTTGTAATGCTGCTCAGATCAGCAACACTGGGAGCCACCAGGGCCAAACCCAAAAGTGTTCAATGAATATTTAGTGCTGAGAAATGAACTCGAACCTCGTGTACACAAGACATGCTCTTCAGCACTCTAAACTGTCTCCTCAGTCCTATAGATGGATTTTTATCATTGTGCTTTACCTTTCCAAGGATATAATGTATACTTGCGGGTCAGAACTATTTGTGGTCACTTTGATAGGTCTACAGCTGAATCTAAACAAAACGATGTTCATGAAAAAATGAACTAGTTTCAGAGGCCCCATTCACTCTCAATGGAACAGACATCTCTGAATGCAGCAGTTATGTGTACCTAGGTCGAGAAGTCAACATGATGACTGAGCTAAAACCTGAGCTGCGCAGGAGCAAGAGAGTGGCATGAAATGCCTTCAAAAGCATGGAAGAAATAGCTAAAAGGACAAAGAACCTCCGGCTCTGGGCACATCTCTTCGACTCCACCATTCTCCCTGCATTAACATACACCTCAGAGACCTGGGCCCTATGAAAGCAGGATGAGAATGCTATTCGGGTCTCCCAGAGAGGAATGGAAAGAGCTATGCTTGGAATATCATGCCTCACTCAAGTGAGAGAAGGAATCCAGAGCTCTGACCTCCTTCACTATTCCAAAATCAGGGATGCTGTCTCATTTGCCAAGGCATCAAAAATCAGATGGGCTGGACATATAATGCGATTTGGAGATGACCGCTATACTATAGCTGTTACCGACTGGATCCCACAGGATGTCAAAAGATCATGTGGCTGCCGCCTTACAAGATGGTCGGACTTCTTCGTCAAGACCCTGAAGGAATGGTTTGAGGCTCTTCATTCATATTCCTGAATCAACCAGATATCATTGGGCTACATTGGCACGTGATAGGATCCAATGGAAATGCCATCTATTGAAAACTGGAACAAGGATTGGTGGAGGTGTAGCAAAAAAGCATACCCCAGTCACCACTGGTAGGAATGGCACCGAGTTCAATCTCTATGGAAACAAGATGGAGATTTCTCAAAAATAAGACTAGATTTCCCATTTCACTCTGCTATACCACTTCATGTTATCCCACTTTTATGTTACCTATCCCCAAAACAAAATCACTATTTCAAAAAGACACATGTACACATTTGACCATTGCAGCTGTTAATATAAGAGTCAGTATATGGAAGCAACCCAAATGTCCAACAAGAAATAAATGGATTAAGAAATTGTGGCATACAATATTCAAGGTCCAAGTGAAACAATTATCAGGAGGTCTTTTCAAAGGTGGAAATTATCACAAACATGTGGGAGTCAGAGGCTAAGTAAGACAGAAAATGGAACAGTGTGCTAACAATTGTTGAAGGTACTAATACTAAACCTAGAACTGAGCATTAAATACAGGCAAAAAGATACACATGACAACCCTTTAATGTATGTTCTGTAATCCATAGTCTGGAAGGGAAGGAAAAGAGAAAGAGAGAGAAAGGGAAAGAAATAAAGAACCTGCCATGGAGCAGGGCTGGGGGGGGGGGAGGGAACCGGGGACGTTGGTGGTGGAAGATGGGCACTGGTGGAGGGATGGGTGCTGGAACACTGTATGACCAAAACCCAAATATGAACTTTTAATTGTATATCTTTGTAATTGTATATCTCATGGTGGTATAATAAAATACTTTAAAAAAGAAAAGATATTGTGGTATAAGTGTGGGGATGGTAGGAAGAGAGGAAGTTAGGCTAGAGAAGGGTCCACTATGACAATGATAGTTGGAAATCATCCATTGAGGACAAGAATTGAGTGCTGAAAGTAGGTAAAGGGACATATATAATAACCTTTCTGTAACTGTACTGTAAACCAAAAGAAAAGAAAGGAGGAAGAAAGCAAGAAAGGTTTTTCATATTAGAGAGAGGAAAATATGATCGGTGAAAAATATGATCAGCCTTTTATCCCGAACAACCCCCTCCCAGATGTCACCCTTTACTTCCTTTCCCCCTCCATATAATTAGAGCGAAAAGAGAAGAAAAGTGCCTGCCATAGAGACAGATTGGGGGTGAGGGTAGAGATGGAAGGAAGGAAACTGGGGACACTGGTGGTGAGAAATGTAAACTGTTTAAAGGGAGTGGTGTTGGAACCATGTTGTATGACCTAAATCCAACCATGAATAACTTCATAGCTATGTATCTCAGGGTGATTTAAAAGAAAGAAAAGAAAGAGGAAAGAAAGAAAGAAAGAAAGAAAGAAAGAAAGAAAGAAAGAAAGAGAGAGAGAGAGAGAGAGAGAGAAAGAAAGAAAGAAAGAAAGAAGAAAGAAAGAAAGAAAGAAAGAAAGAAAGAAAGAAAGAAAGAAAGAAAGAAAGAAAGAAAGAAAGAAAGAAAGAAAAGAAAGAAAGAAAGAAAGAAAGAAAGAAAGAAAGAAAGAAAAGAAAGAAAGAAAGAAAGAAAAGAAAGAAAGAAAGACAGGGAGGGAGGGAGGGAGGGAGGGGAGGGAGGGAGGGAGGGAGGGAGGAAGGAAGGAAGGAAGGAAGGAAGGAAGGAAGGAAGGAAGGAAGGAAGGAAGGAAGGAAGGAAGGAAGGAAGGAAGGAAGGAAGGAAGGAAGGAAGGAAGGAAGGAAGGAAGGAAGGAAGGAAGGAAGGAAGGAAGGAAGGAAGGAAGGAAGGGAGGGAAAGCAATTGTGGTAAAAATATGCAATCAAATACTACACAGTCGTGAGATAAAACATAGTCGTGCAGCTAGGGGTAACTTGATGGAATTGAGGGACATCCTACTGAATGAAATTAACCAGAGGCAGAACAAATACAGGCTGGTCTTTCTTATCTGCATTATATAAAGATATGGACAACATCAATCAATAATAAACCTTGGACACTAGATGCATAACTAAGGGAGCCAGGTTTCAGGAGGGGTGAGGGGAATGTTAAATTGACAGTAAACAACATGGAAACATTGGTGGGGTGACTGGAGTATATGAGTAGGTGACTAATGGAAGTAACAGGGTCTACCCAAATCATAACTATCAGTCAACAAATAATAGGGGAAGAATCAGGTAAGCCAGAGATGTTATAGTGACTGCAATGAAGGATCATGGGTACTTTAGTGGTGGAGATGTACAGAAATTGGTACATTAATACCATAAACTAAAACACATTGTAGCCCTATTATCTAAAATTTTTTTAGTCTTTTGGTAAATAAGATACTTACATTCACCCAAAACTAACTGCAGAACAGGTTCCATGTGTACTGCTACCATTTGATGTATTGACATTGCTTTAAGCTCTAAGAACTCTAACACTAGATATTTTTAATGAATCCTTTGATGTAAAAGGAGAGAAGCCAAAAACAGTGCTAGATGCATTTAAAGAGTAAAAACATCTTTCTGCTCATTAAAATATCAAACATTGTTTAGACAAAAGCAAAGACCAAGAAATTTCACTCTTCAAAGATGTTATTACAAGATGGAAGACCCTGCTAGCACAAGGATTAAGGGCCTGTTGGTTTATTTTCTAAGACACCATTGTCAGGCATAACTGAGAATGGTTTGTATAGACTGATACAGGAGTAGGGGGAGGTGGGTGGGAAGGAGTCAGTTCCTTAAATATATTAAAATACCTCTGAATGTGATCATGGCTTAGTGGTTATTTTCTTTTTAATATCCTTATCAGTTAGATAAATATACTGTTACACTGATATAAGAAGCAATATAATTCCAGCATGTGCTTTAAAACAAGTCAGGAAAAAAAGAGCTCAAAATGTTGATTTTGTTAAAACTCTGTCACGGGTAGATGTGTAAAACCTCTCTATTTTGTATGTTTAGAAATTCTCATTATAATTTTTTTTTAAAAGAGCTTGACACTGAGTAAGAAAGTTGTATACAGCTGAGGTACCAAGCTGTGAGCTTCTAACTGGAGCAGCTGCTCCAACACCAATAAATAGAAAATTCATGAACCTTTATTGCTCATCGTCACTGAGGCATTGCTGCATGGAGAGGGAAAGTTCTTCATATTAAAGGGCAGAGAGTTCTGGCATAGTGAAAAATCTGATCAGCCTTTGTTCCCTGCCTAAAATCTCCCAATGTCACCCTCCACTTCCTTTGCCTCTCCATACAATTAACAGAACATCAGTCATAGAACGTTTAACCAAAACATGTTAATAAACAAAACACTCATTTACTTTCTTACAATTGGAGTTCATCTGGTTGCTACTATTTCAATACATCTCATTCTTATAAAAAAAATGCACGCCCATCTCTAATATGGTAAAAATCTCATTCATATTACTTAGCCTAACAGTGTTTTTCCAAAACATGTTGCATTTTTACCATTCAGTAAAACCACCCTTCTGCCAGCTACTATTTGTCTTTATAATTTTTAGCTTACTCTAAAAAAAAATGAACACACATCTGAACTGGCACACACCCTTTGCTCCAACAATTGCCTCCCTCACACAAGAAACCTAGACCAATTAAGGGCATAGAACTGATTCCTATAAATACTCTTTT